>JBBPCY010072025.1:0-11386 GCA_037974405.1 Brachyalestes nurse | reverse complement strand
AGCCCCTAAAACAGGAGTATGAGTTATTCCTCACTACATCATCTGTGCTTCAGGGGGGGACGGACCGAGGTCTACGGGTGGACGGATAAGGTCTGGGGGGGACACCCCCCCCCCCCCATATGCGCCCCTGCCACTTCCTACTATTGTGTCCTTGAGCAAAACATTTAACCCTCAGTTGCTCCCAAACACACAGAAAAAACAAACATTTTCTTATATATGATGCAGTTATGCTAAAAGCACAGTGAGTTTATGGCCAGAGCAAGCAAACACAATGCAATGAGTTACAGCAGATGCTACTAGTCAGTCATCTAAAAACCTTGCTCTAGCCCCTTATTTACTAGTTTGCTTATTTAAGATGTACTGGATATTGAATAGATTATGATTGGATTGGATTGTGGACTTATTTGCTGCTTGTATCAGTGCTATTCCAGTAATTGTTAGCGGCTCCTTTCTGATTACCTTATTTAATGATCCCACTGCATTTCATCAGTGTTTTGTCAAGAGTTAGCATTTAAGCATTTAAGATGTTTAAACCAACCTGCTGCTGTGTTTATTAAGCCTTTTCAACATCTCTAGATGCTGCCCCATAGAGGCGAGCAATATGGCAAAAACATACGTCACAATGCCCAGTATGTCAGAAACAACTGACTAAAACTCTGTTCAGCACAAAAAAGGGCTGGCTAACTTAACTCTACCACTGTCTTTCAGTCCTTTTTCATCCAGAAAAGTTAAGATTTGGCCTCAAATCAGCTAAGCAACCTGGCTAGCAGCACATCTTTCTTTTTATGACTGACCTGTGCCTTAATGTCTTAAAGGCTGTTTATGAACCTAACATCTTAGTAGCTTTCGCTAATATTTTGCTCTGTGTTTGTCTCTTTGTAGCTGGCGGAATGAGCTGATGTCACAATGCTTGCTCCGAGACACTCTTACCTTTACACTGTTAAGGTGACTCGGCCCTTCCTTCTCTACCCTATACATTGCTCAGGTGACTTGTCCATAAAAATAGAATATTTAAACAAGCAATACTCTGCCCCTGATCATCTAATAGATAATCTGTAAACAAACACATTAGGACAGGTTCTCAGAGAAGAAGCAGCACCAAAAAACCCAGTTGGAATAAAAATATGGCGAGAACTGTCTTGCGAGAAAATGCTAAGCATGACTGGGTGTTTTGCTCATAAAACCAAACATTGGTTTCATGAGCAAACACAAGTTTGCATAAATAAAAAATCTTCTAGCACCGTAGATTTAAACTTGGATTTTCTAATTCAGAGGCGCTTTAGCCAAGCCATTCATGGGAAAGGACACCAAAAGGCGCACATGGTTCATGGATTGACATCTTTTTTAAAAAAAAAATATAACCGACCTGAGCATTAGTGTCTTAAAGTCTGTTTATAAGTCTGCTGTGCTCTGGATTATTTTCTTCATGTTTGGGTTTTTTCACATTTTGCTCTCACATACTCTCTCTCTGACACACATTTTAAAGGCGACTCAACTGTTTCTATCCTTCCCCATATATTACAGTGAGGACTCAACCACAAAAATACCATTAATACTAGGCCCCTGATCATCTGATTTACATTCATGTGCACTGAAGGGTACATTAACGGATGTTTCAACTTTGGGGTCATGCCCATAGTTCAAAAATTGTAGAAGAAAAGGTGCCAAATTCAGCTATAAAAAGAAAACTAGAAAACGCATTTCTGTGAGAAAATGTGAATTGCATGGATTGCTATTAAACCCGTATTTGGGGACAAACAAACATTGGTTTCATGGGCAAAAAAAAGTTAGTCTTGAAAAAATGCTAATAATAATCTTAAGAAAGACATAATAATGCATAGTAAAAGATTAAAACCACAGAGATCAAAAGGAGAAGTGCTGCCAAAGTTAAGCTAAATTTAAGAAAAATGTTTATAAGTGGGACTGCAGAAGAAATCTCAGAAATTTTCTCAAGATTTTATCTCCCATCTCTGGATTCATATTTTCTTTTCAATTTAGGTACTGGCTGAAAACTGACCACTTTTTCAATAATTGATGTTATCACATATCAGCTTGGTTTATAAATTCTGCTCAGAATTATATAATATTATATATTATACACTATATGCACAAGAGTATTGGGACACACCTCTTATTTACTGAATTCAGTCTTAGTGCTTCAGCATACCAAGGGGTGGTGGTAGCTCAGTGGGTAGGATACTTGCCTCTGGTCCAAGAGGTCATGGGTTCGAATCCTACCTTCAACATACCACCACTGTGTGTGCAAGACCCTTAACTCCAAGTTGCTCCGGGCAGACTGTCCCCTGTAGTTAGGGAATGGAAGTTGCTTTGGATAAAAGTGTCTGCTAAATGCCGTAAACGTAAACGACATTTTGAACTATGCCATGCTTCCAATTTTGGGGAAGGCCCTTTTCTATTCTAGTACGACTGTGCCCCAGTGCACAAAGCAAGGTCAATAAAGGCATGGGTTGGATGAGTTGGGTGAGAAAGAACTGGACCACACAGTTCCCTGACCTCAACCCCATCCAGCTCCTTTGGAATGAACTGGAAAGGAGACTGCGAGCCAGGCCTTCTTGTCCACCATCAGCGCCTGACCTCATAAATGCTCTACAGAACAAATGAACACAAACTCGCACAGAAACCCTCCAAAATCTTGTGGAAAGACTTCCAACAGGAGTGGAACCTGTTATAGCTGCAAAGGAGGACCAACTCCATTTTAATGTGTTTGTATTTTAATGCAATGTCACTAAAGTCCCTATTGGTGTAAAGATCAGGCGTCCCGATACTTTTGTTCATATAGTGTGTGTGTGCCTATGTACATTATTTCCAGAACAAAGCACATTCAACTGGCAAGGGAATCTGCATATGTAGATTCGCTCACATGGGGAACTGGAAAAAAGGTTTGTAAGAAAAAAGAACAAATCTTTGTGCGATGTTGTGCAATCTGCACAAAGTATTTCACAATGGGCTTTTTTAACCACCCCTATAGGGACAAAAGGCAGCACGCGTACTGGAATATAGTAAAGTACAGATACATTTTCCGCAAATACACCGTAAGAACCATCCCACACAGCAAACTAGATGGACACACACCTCTTTGACTGAATCACAGATACAAGAAGGCCAGGACTTGGTGTAGCACATAGGGCCTCGCCTTCAGACCATCATGCTTGACTGAATCCATTTGTCAAATGCAGGCAAATCGTCTGCACACAGGTCATCGTCGCCTGTCCCCAGCCACGTGCAAAGGCTGAGGAAATTCTACATGACACAAAAAATGCAATGTTATGTCCACTGCAGCACTCATCAACAAGAAAAAAACAGATGAAAGAGGTATCTAAAAAATAGTGTAAGCAAAAATATCCACAGCTGATAATGCAAAAAAGCTGTTGTCAACAGATCTATTTGAGCTAGCATGCATAAATATATTCTGAACTGCAACCATTTAGATAAGAAACAAAAGCACAATACTTTTACACATCCCTCACTCTGGACATCAAGTGGTGTAAGGCTAATGGCTGTTATGACCAACCAATTGCAACCAGCTTGAGCTGAAACAGGACAGTTCTATTATGGAGAGTGTGACCCTTTAACTGCAACATGACCAGGGCTAGAAAACTATTTCTCTGCAAATGCCTCTTTTGTCTTTGACTCACGCCTCTTTTGGCTTTGATCTCTTTCATGGCTTTGCATTTGCTCTCCTCACACTGTGAGTCATGAAGACTCACACAAAACATCTGTTTCATTTCATCGAAAGTGACTGAAAGAATGGTTCAAACACGCATCTTGAGGAACAGACTTGGGCATAAAGAAGAAAGTTCAGAATGACCAGATATACAGAGATAAAAAGAGGTGAAAGGGGACAGAATAAGCCAAGCACTTGCATGCTGTTGCACACTGTTCAAGGTGTTGATTCATATTCTTGCATATAAGACGCCACAATTAAAGGGGCAACGGAGAGGGCTGCTGTTGCAGTGTGGAAGCAGCACCTGTGCTAGGCGAGAGGGCTGAGACACAACTAATAAACATACTGTGCTCTGGACATTTTTTATATTCAGCCCAAGCCTACGACAGCCCATGGCTGAAGTAGAGGAGTTTGGAGAGCCCACTCACTCCCACCATCTTGGAACAAAGCTGCTGAATACCTACACCTGAGAAATAAATGCTTGTGTGAATTGTTTTTCAAATGTATTTTCAATTAAATGATTGTGCTGCTCTGATCTGGTCTCAGCACCAAAGGCTTAACTAATAAACAATGGCTACTTTCAGACACTGGGTGGCAGTGTGAACTTTTGTCAAAGAGAGAAGAACAAGAATGTATTCAGACATAGCTAATGTACACAACATACTAAGCCTCTTGGAACTTAATGACAATTTGGCTAAAACAGGACAATTTTGCTAAATCAAAGACATTCAGTGAGAACCTTTTTGGCAATAGTAGCATAATATGGTAATTACTTGATTATTATCTTAAGGTGGTCAGATCTAGGTAGTGACATTAACAGTTGAAATTTTAGGCAGTGCTTGACCAAAAAACACCCAGCCCATAATCAAAATGCTATTCTGGTTTGGAAACAGGCATGGATTTCATTTCACTTAAGAGCTGAAATATTAGGTCTAGAGAACAACACAGTGCAGTGATCCTACACTAACGCATCACTATCTGTGGTGAGCAGACACCCTGGCATTACTCATTGTCTTTATGCTAATCCTTAAGAGTGCCTCCATTGTGTGGTCAACATTCTGCGTCCAAAAGCATTTACTACACTTTTTCATTGAGCAGACAGTACTTAAAAGCAGCATAGATAGGCCAAAGTGAATATGTTTGATGTGTGAGAGTTTTGTAAAGGGCTAAATGGCTCAATTTATACTATGAGCATCAGGTACCCAACACACACGCAGGCTATTCGAATCCTTCCCAGGAGCCTTTTCCCAGCACATGGCGCTGCCTGGTCCAAAAGTCATAAAAAGAGCACACAAATGACCCCATAAATTTCAGTCATCTCTAATCCCACAGATGATGAAAAATACAGTTTTGATGGACGCTGAACTTTTTTACCCAATATTTTTATTCTTTGGGTTTTAAGTATTTTGTCCCACACAGGACAGACAACAAAACAGACTCAGTAAGAAAAACAAGGGCAGCTCACTATTTATCACTTCAGACCAGAGAGATGTACACTATCATCCAAAAATCAGTTATATACGTTAAAATTTATTCAACACACTATTTCCAATAGGCTTGCCAATAGACTACGCATCCTTGCCATAGGCTTAAACAAAAAAGGCATACATCTCTGTCAAAGATTTATGTATGAGCTGTTTGAAACATGCATTTAATAATAAGACTAATAATAACAGGTGACTGGGCAGACAACCATTCAATGGTTTATAGTGTAGATGAAAGCTGTACATAAGAAAATGACAGAATAGAATAGAATAGAATAGAATAGAACTTAATATAACTTAGAGTACAGTCCATAAGTAATTGTCTAGTGGAATATCAAAAATACTGGCAGACTATAGAAGACCATAGAAGAACACAGGAGGGTAATTCAGGGTAAAATGAAATACTTTTAGAATAATAATGTTCTGCCCAGTCACCTGTTATGTTATGAAAGTATAACTTAGAGCAAAGTGCATAAGTAATTGTCTAGTGGATGAGAAAAAAAAACAGCAGACCATAGAAGCCCATAGATGAACATGAGTGTAACTCAGGGTAAAATGAAATACCAACAGTAACGTTCCGATATTCAAAGCAAATATTTTTCATGAATCACACCGTTCCTGTGACATTTTTACACAATGTGTATAATGAAAATATACTGCAGTTTTATTAAACAGAAGTTTGCTTATTTGGGGGTCCAAAATTAATGACGCAACCGACTGGCTAAGCTGCTTTTAGCGTCGAGGTGGTTAAAATGGTTCGTTAGGGGCACCTGAAATCGTTTTACATAAAATATTTTTTAAAACAAAATAAAAAAATCGACCCCCCAATATTGCTATTTTGTCACTTTGGGGGGAGGGGGGTCCGTGTCTTGTTCGGGGGGTACAGTGCCCACACACCCCCGATACCCCACGTAATTTGAACCATGCCCCCAGTGTCTTCTGAGATTAAATAAGGGTCACTAACAACCCTGCATCTCAAAATGATCAAAATCACAATCAAAATAATTCTCAATCTCAGTGTAACTGCAATCTCTTATTGCTGCTGTTCACTTTCCTGCCAGTGGTGTTCTGAAGCAATGGCGTTGACAAGCAGTGAAAGACAAGACTCACAGGCTTCTTGATGACTCCAGACAAGCACATAAAACACAGCAGAACGCAGACATGTTTTACATAAGTCAAGTTATTTACAAGCAAGTAAAACAAACATGACTATGGTTCTGTATTCATAAGCATTTCTTTCTGGTGATGCTCTGATGTCACAGTCTGGTACGGAGCAGCCACTAAACAGGACAGGAACAGACTGCAGCGGACTGTACAGGCAGCAGAAAAGATGACCCTGCCCTCCATCCAGGACCTGTACCTCTCAAGAACCAGGAAACGGGCAGGAAAAATAATCACAGACCCTTCACACCCAGGACACAAACTTTTTGACCTGCTGCTCTCTGGCAGACGGTATAGAAGCCTGTAGAACAGGACCACCCGACACAGGAACAGTTTCTTTCCCCTCTCCATTTCCAGAACAGTTGAACTGTCACACTGCTTCACACTGCTGGACTGCAACTGCACTTTATGTACACCCTGTGGTATTAATTTCTGTAATCCTGTATTTTCTGTATATGAGATTTAGATTGTTTATTATTTTGTTGGTTTATACACCTTTGTGTATATATTTGTCTTTTGCCATGCTTCTGTGCATTTTGTTGTCTAATTCAACGCTCTCTGCCACATAGTCCGGGACTTAAGCTTGTCATGGCAACTCACCACAAATGAGCTTAGAAGTGATAAGTGGTGTTGCATAATCCGTCTCATCTTTCAGTGGCATGGCACTAACTCAGGAAAAATCCCTGCGATGTCCTGCCTTACTCCCAATCGCCAATCACCATCCAAATCAGCCAAAAAGTCCACTTTCACCTGCTACTGCAGATTATTGTTTGGGACAAGAGGGTGAAGTTCGGAGTAGTGGCCAAAAAGCCATGTTTTGTAAGTTTATAATGTCCAGTGACTGCACTCCTGATATCAGGTCACAGGTGGCATGCCATTCTCCCATGCTGTGACCTAAAGAGAGTGCCTTTCCTGCTTTGGCTTTTGCAGCAGGGTCTATAGCAGGATACATGTTGGCAACTGCCTTGACACTGTCTTCTCATTAATGGGATTTGTCTGTCATGATAGGATGTCATATCAATGCTCACGTCATCCCTTACCTTCCAGTGACATAAAAAGGATAAGAGTGACTACAGAGGTGATAATTTACATTAAATAGAAAATGTGGCAGCAGGAAGAGTATGTATCTCTGAAGCACACATGCAAGTATCAGGTAACTTTGATGCAAAGATATGTCTGCAGTTTTACAGTGTAAACTGTCTGTGCAGTGGAATGCTACACCTTAGCAAAAGCCAAAATATCATAGTGATATGCTTATTTTAAGTTGCAATTCAGGACAAAGAAAAGAGAACGAAATTAACTAAGCAAGAGATATTGAGAACTTAAGAATCGGTTGTTACTCTAGCTGTTCACTTAGAGGATCACCCCGACCTTCTAGACCAGGATTGTCATGACGGCACAATTTAGATTTTGATAGCTCTACCACACCAAATGTTTACTGGACTGAACACAAAAGAATGACCAGATTTTTGCAGCTTAAACCTTTAAATGGCTAAGACCTCCTGGTGGGCCAAAATTTACTTCACTCCATGTTCTGAAGAATAAGCCTTAAGCCTGTGACCTAACCTAGCCTGGAAGATTGTACACTGATATGTCACAAAACATTTAGAAAAATGTTTTCTTGTCTTCAGCCATATCCATTATCCATTTTCTTGTCTTCAGTCCACAGTGGAATTAAATAACGTTCCTCTTGGACCATGATGCAACATTTCAAAGAATAAAATCAGAAACACCACAAGACGTGTTACAGTAACCCCCCGCTTATTCAACAGTCGCAACTTCAGTCCATCACTTTTTTTTTTCCTGAGAATGGACCTAATAATTGTTTGCTGAAACCCCCACACTGTTGCGGAAACTGCAGATATTCCTCGCTTTTGTGACGCCCGGGCCTCGTTCACCACGCTCCTTGGTCCTCGTGCTGGTTTGTTTATGTTTGGCCGCAGCGCTTAGCAACCCAGCACAAGGACGAGGGGGCATAGCGGATTAGGCCCGGACGTCATAGCTTTTTTCCTGGCAATATATCATTTTTCACTATACGCGTGTGCTCTTGAAACATTTACTGTATACTGTTTTCTAGCTGTGGAGTTACTAAAGTGTGCAAAACTGCATAGACGGAGGTAGCCAGTAATAAATAATTGTGCAAAAATAGCAAATAGCAGCAACAGAATTATACAGTATGTAATAAATAAGGGTATTTACAGTGGCAATTGGGACATATGTTTTCTTTGTTGATGCCGAAGAGTTTAGTGTGTATTCCATATGATTGGGAGAAAGGAAGCCGTTTCTCTTCACATTGTATGTGATTGCGTTTGTTATTCAGGTCTGATTTAGGAGTCTGATGACCTGGGGGGAAGAGAATGTTCCCCATCCTGATAGTGAAGGCCCGGATGCTGATGGAGGAAGGAGGAAGAGGGTGTGGCACAAACAATAAAAAAAAAAAAAACTGAAGCAGGGGGTAATCCAGTCTCCCGGCAGGCTATGTATGATACAGTCTTTCTTGTGCGAATGTATTAACAGTCAGTCAGTGCTTAAATAATCTTTTTTTTTTGGCTATTCAGATACGGGCAAACCACAACCTGGCATCACAGTATTGATAAAGTTATTAGCTTTGTAAAAGCAAACACTCAGACCTTTGGCTATTCACTTCATGTGACTAATATCTGTATTGTATCCAGATAAGATTCTAGTCGCATGGATTTACATTTGGTGGTCAAATGTGTCTCAGGCTGACCAGACTGAAATCTGATTACCATGTGAGGACTAGTGTACAAATCAGATCACCTGTGCTGCTCCTCAATGTTATGTTTTACTTAAATTAAAATCACAATTTTGCAGCATGACACTCTTAGAACACTGTGGCTTGTATGGGTTGTTTTAGAGCACATGACACAGCGCTGTGTTCCTGGGTGCCTGCTGCTTCACTTGGTGAATGGGTTAAACGCAGAGGAAGAATTTCGTGCTGTTCACACTGTGTGCTGTGGTGTGTTCATATATGACAGAATGGTCACTTTCACTTTAGAGTTTACAAGAGGGAGCTGTTAAGAAAAATTTTCTTTCTGTGCCATCATCATCATCAACCACACACATTAATGCAGAGTACGATTTAACTAAACTGGTATGTTATTTGAGCTATTTGGCTTGTCCAGAGTGTACTAAGGCATTAAAATTGTTGGGAGATGAACTGAAAGAGCAGTGATGCTCCGTTAAGTATCAAAAGGTGTTCTCTTCCATAAGCAGCAGGAGGCGGAAGTGGTTTTGGTTGTCGAATGCATCTCAGGGAGACGTTTAAACTGCAAAATGTGGTTTGAATGTGTCTCAGACCAGAAGAGGTTGGAATCGATCAGATTTATATGTTTTACATGTGTCCCATGTGCAATTAAACCTGCATTTTATGTGGCCAGATATAATTCGGACCAGATATATTTATGATCCATCTATAATTCTGACACTCCTGACACTCAATAAGCACGAACTGACATGGTATAAACAGTCACAGCCTCCTATTAAAGCACTACCCTTAGAAGAGAAGGGTGTTCTGTATCTGCCTGAAAAACAAATACATTCAGCCATGTCATCCCAGTCTAATCACATCTTATATGTGCACAAGATATTCAACCTCTAAGAGTGCTTATTAATGGAAATAGAAAAGAAACAGACTGATGGAATTTGCTGGTAAGGCACATTCCCAGCATGCTTGGAACTTCTTTTCAGAGGATTTAAAAAGGGTCTAGAGAGTGGGGTCTATCTCTAGCTCTGTCATGTTTTGGTTATGCTACCAAAGACAGAAAAAAGGTAACTCTGTTTACATTTCAGATCTCAGCTACAAGAACAACGTGACCTTTAGGAAGAAGTCATTCCCTATAAATGAACTTTTCCCTCCACAGTGGGAATTTAGAAAATGATCCTATTTGTCACACAGTCAAAAGCAATCATGTTATAAGCGACCATGGGTTGTTTCAGTTTTTTTTTCTTCCATATTTATCCCAGTGCCCTCTAAATCTATCCCCTTATGGATGATAATCACCAAGGGACATTGTGTGGAGTCATTAAATCATAAGAGACAGGATGGCCTGGTGAAAACGCAACAGGGTTTGTCATCTGCTTCATAGCATTAGGCCTCCCCAAATCATCAGTCCTCTCGGCTTAAAGCACATGTCACTAACGTAGACAACCTACCCACAGTGCCACCTAAGGTGCATTCAGAACCCATAGCCCATGCATCTCAAACTTGTAAACAACTACAGGATAAATGCTAAAATTCGTTTATGTTGCAATAGCACCCATGCACCATTTTGAGTTGTGCTGCGTGTTATGTTTACATGGGCAAACACACGAATAACTGATTAACCATAAGGCTAGTGGCAAATTTAGGAGTGGTAGGTATTTGTACAATTACATATTTATGAAATCCAAGTGTTCTTACTCATTACATTTATTATAGGCTGATGTAGAATAATAATAATAATATGCATGGGGAGTAAGGAAGGGACGAAGTCGGTTAATGTTACGTAAGTGAAAGTAAGTGGACTGTGTGATGTAATGATAGAGTACTATCAAATATGATACCTAGACTCTTTACTTGAGGGGAAGGATGGATGAGAGAGTTATCAATGTTGATGGAGAAACTGAGATTTGGTTAAGATGGAGGAATGTGCCAATGAGTAAAACTTCAGTTTTATTACTGTTAAGTTTGAGAAAATTGGAAGAGAACCATGATCTAATCTCCATAAAACAGTCTGAGAGGGAGGTAGGTGGAAGGGATGAATTGGGTTTGGAAGAAATGTAGAGCTGGGTGTCATCTGCGTAACAATGAAAATTTATATTATATTTTCGGAATATATGGCCAAGAGGGAGCATGTAGATAATTAATAAAAGAGGCCCTAATACTGAACCCTGGGGCACACCTGCAGAAACAGGAAACAAACTTGAAGAATAGGATTTAAGTTGGATAAACTGAGTGCGGTCTGAGAGATATGAGGTGAACCAGGCGAGGGGGGTATGACTAATGCCGATAGATGCTAATCTGTTAAGGAGGATATTATGAGAAATGGTATCA
>JBBPCY010072024.1:0-11389 GCA_037974405.1 Brachyalestes nurse | reverse complement strand
GCAGGAGTTCAGTGTAAACTGTACAGTACAGTCTATACAGGAGTAACATCAGTATTTACATTCTAGCACTGCAGGAGATCAGTGTAAACAGAACGAATACGGGTTTACCTTTACATTTTCTTTAATGGTAAAGTATTAAGCTGAGTTTAAAATGAAATTAAAGTGTTTTGGGAGCAGATTTGTGGGCATATTTAGGGCCTACACCATAAAAATAGGCTTTTTTTTTTGTTTTACCATATCACAACTAGCGTTTGTTCAGTGTACTCGGGTGTCCTTGGAACATACTTTACTGAACTTTCTTTAATAGGAACATTGCACTTGTATATTAATGCAACACAGCAGTAATAATAGGTTAAACAAAAAATGAAATAGAAGCCAAGAAATGCCAACCAAGTACAAATATCTAAACGAGCCCCGACTTCTGCCATATGAATTATCCAGCAGAAGGCCTCTTTAATATATTCAATAAAAGCAGAGCAGAGTTCTGCCTCAGAGGAGAGATCTCTGTCCCGCTACACCTGAGGGGAAGGTAACCCCGCGGCCTACTCTGCCAGAGCAGCCGTGACCCCGACCATCCCACAGGACTTTCTTAAAGAATCATTCAGTGAAAAATCACCTCAAAGATAGATGAATGACCAAGACATCCAGCCCTGAGGGTTCCCTTCTGCTATTATGAGAATGGATGTGAACTTTGGGGACGTACTGAGCCCCTAAGCATCCACATTTATTCTTAAAGAAAACCCACTTACTTTACCCCCACGAATAGAGGTTCTGCTCACTATTTTTCTCATAATACCAAAAAATGCTAGAGGGCTCTCACAGGGAGGCCCTTTGAATCAGAATCGGAAAATGTAGAATTTTGGAAACACGTTGCTACACTAAAAAAATGAATAAAAACTACAATATTTCCGTTTTTATAAAGTAAAGTGGTTTGGGGCAATAAGCATCCAGCCTGATGAGCGATGATTGGTTGGGGTCATCATGAACCTTCGAAATTTCTGTTACTGGAGCTGAATGTCCTTTTTATGTGTGTTCCATTTCAGTGATTTTTTTTTTGGGTATTTCATTTTATTTTTGCTGAATTATTGCTATCATATCTTTCACTTGGATGCTATAAGTTGAATTGAGTGTGTGTCTTCATTTCTGGCTGCAAAGCAACAAAATGTAAATAATATTTTAAACAGGGTGATTCTTTTCTATACCTACTGTAGTGTATAATTCTGAAAGACACATAAAAAGATCTTGCAGAGGTGTGCAAAAAAAAACGGCTCAAACAGTAACACACCAGATGCCTTTTCCCAGAAAGAAGACGACAGTATTAGAGTGGTCTGTTTATAATATACACTCCTTGGTTTGAGATATCAAAACGGCACACCGGCAAAACGGTATATTTTATAAGTGTGTCACAAAAGTCTTTCGGGCCACTGTAGATGCATAGATAAGGAAGGATTTAGCAGAATGCAAATCAACTAGAAAAATAAGATTATCTCTAATCTGCATATAATCATATGTTCTATCTGTGTACTTTTCTGTGATCCTTAATCTCTGAGTGAGTTCTTGTGATGATAAAACCTCAGAATAAATGGAGAAAGCTGGAGGCAGCACATTTTCTTCATGCTGATTCATTGTCATGTCATCTGAGGCTGTTTTCCTCTCCGTCTATTTCCCAGGTTTAATCAGTCCCCGGTCCCATCACTTACACTCGCACTTCTATCTGCACCAATAAAAACAGGCTTGGAAGCAGATGATGAAACGGAAAAATCTGAATGGCAAAGGCATTTTTGCAGGTTAAGGGATTTACTTCTCATCACTGTTTATTTATTATTTTTTCAACAAATGTTTACAAATAATCTACTACCTAATCCCCACACCCTGCAATAACACACACACACAAACACACACACACAAACACACAAAATATCACATTACAGAATATTGTAGATAGGAACACACAGGGCTCCAAAATCTCCAGAATTTCTGCAATTTGTGTTTCGGGTCATGCGTCAGTTTGCATTAGGACTGATATCTGTGATGTCCAGGTATTGACAGTAGGAACATGAGGTTTGGACCAGAGAAGCAAAATACATTTCTTTGCAAAAACACAAGAATAGTAAGCATATAAGAAATAAAAAGCACAATAAGACAATAAGACAATAAGACAATAAGCGAATAGTAGATAAATAAATAAATATTATAAACGTAGACACTATAAACGGCTTCTCAGTAATGATTTTGTATGTGCTCTCAAGACCAAAACAAATATTATAATGTGACATGTAACATGTGATTAAAATTTATAGCAGACGTTTAAGGTAGAGGGAACATTTTACAGAGGCTGACTTGTGTAAAATATTGTCCTTAAAATTTTGTTAATGTATTGAGATTGACGTAAACATTTCTGTTACAAACCTCACTAAAGGTTACATCCAGATCATGTTCCCGAATCGGTTCCATAGCATCAGCAGCCGACGAATCTGAGAACAGGAACAACAAAGAGATCTCTGAGATCTTTCCCTGAAGTGTTCGGGCAGAGAGTTAGAGAAGCTTATACGCATCACATTCACTTTTAACAGAGAGTTAACAAAGTGTCAGATCTGAAGGAACTTCAAAAAATCTTTATGTGAGATGCCAAAATTGCACCTAAGTCGTTCAGAAGCCTTTAAGGAGTCATTAATCAGTAGATCTGAAAAATCTAACAGATTGTTCCGCCCCATTCCAAAAAACAATACTAATTTGTGCAAGAAAATCAGGATTTAATGCCAAAGGGCAACGTAAAGAGAAGGTCCAGAGGGTTTATAAATATGTTTTCCTTTCCATGCTAATTGAATGATATGAATAACAATGTTAGCATTAACAGAAGTTATATGACATACAGAGGGTCCTCGGGTTACAACAGTCTCAACATACAACGTTTTGAGTTCACTGCCACTCTCACTCGACTTACACCCTTATCCTCATATTTATTGACTATGTGGGTGAACTAGTTTGGTTGTGTGTGGTGGAAATATATGCAGTAACGCGGCATATGAGTGAAGGAGTTTTCCTTTTCCTGAGGCTTAGTTGTTTTTATGACTTTACAGCTGTGTTAGGATCGGTAAGTGACTTAGACTAGGGTGTGTTTCTACTTACACCAAAATTCAAGCTATATCACTGCCAGAGGAACAGATCTGTGTCGTAACTCTAGGACCCCCTGTATGCCGTACTAAAATCACTAAAATCAAGAGTGGCTGATAAAATACAGCAATCTTAAATGTCCCCAGATGAGCCCCGATCTTAATCCTATTGAACATCTATGTTAAGAAATTGATGTGTGGATTAGGCACACTTCAAACCTGAGACAGATTGAGCAAGTTGCTCAGGGGTTGTGGGCCAAGATAGTATCACTGAGAGCTACAAAGATTGGCAATGATTGTTCCTAAATGTGGTGCAACAAAACAAAGGCTACCATCATTTTTGTCCATGCGAGTTTAACCCTGCTAGAGTCTTGGTTTTTTGGTTACACAGGGAGTCCCGCTGGGTCTGGTGGACCCATTGCATTTTAGGGCTTTTAATTCAACATATTCAATCCTTCTTTGTTCAAATTCTCAGCAGAAGTTTACTTCGTCCCATTTGTAAGTAATATGAACGAAACATGTTAAATGTGTCTCCTTTACCTTTGTTAAATCACAGTTATGAATAGAAATGCCACTCATTTTTCTTAAGCTAAAAACTGAAAACGGGTCCCACAGACCCGAAGACCTTATATGGGTTAATTTGTTTTATTATGTAAAATATACAGTTTAGTCAAAAGTCTGATTTGTGTTTAACATGGAATAAACAATGATGGATTCCAGAAACGTCTGTCAGTTTCAAGCCAATACAGACACTACAGTTGTGGGTTTGTTTTTTTTTTTTCTGTAGAAGGGTACCAACAGATCTGTAGCTAAGATCTGCTGTTGGAGTGAATTGGTATGTCAGATGAGTTTATGCAAGTTAATAAATGTTTCATATACTGGTGTAAAGGAGTACTTTTTAGGTTGTTTTTGGTCTAATATCTCTTATTATAGTGTCAACATGAACGATAACATTGTAAAACAGAAATGATACATGAATTCCCCTCCGAAACCAGCCAACCCTTTAAACGCTCTCCATCAATCAGTGGTCATATATAAAAAAACACTCTCTCTCTCTCTGGTTCCCATACACATGTACGTCGTCCCTCTTGGCTGGTCCTCCCTGATGACTGTACTCGTGCATGGAGACACACCCCGGCCTGTCAGCCTCTATCTGAATGGTACAGTCCAGTGTGTATATATAATATGAGTCACTCTGAGCATTAGTCATATGTGGGGCGTTGGCGTTCATGATTAGAATCAGCTACAGGTTGTAAAGAGAACTCTGTGTAAAGGAGATGAAAAAACCTCCACTGGCATGTTCCTTTTTGTCACCAGCTTCAGGTGTTATTCTGGTGATAATGACTGAAGAGCAACACATTCATCCCACTTAAACAATACTTAATACAGTTATCCCACTTTTCTCTTTTAAAATTTAGACTTAAGTAGCTTTTTACACAACAGAATAACATTTTACAGAGATTTCTTTGCAGCTGGTTCTTAGACATAAGGCTGAGTAAATTTGTTCAACTAAAACATATTTGTTGCTCACACATACACACACACACACACACACACACACACACACACATATATATACATGTGTGTGTGAAAGGGTGCATATTAGGATGCAGTTGTGCATATTTTATGACTTTTCTCTTTTCTAGAAAAAATTCCTTATTAAACCTTTATTGAATTTTAGCAGTATTTTTGAAGCAATACTTTTTCAATATCACTTCTGTAGTTTACAAAAACATGGGTTTTTGATAATGTCCAATTGTTTTTCATACTTGCTTTAAATTGCTTTTAAACTATACATTTAGATTCAATATTTATATTATTTAAGGGATGCAATTTTTTACAGGGATATAAAGGACAGTATTAGTCAGTATTTATTTTTCTTTTATTCCCAGTAAAATTCATTAAAATGCTTCCCAGGAATACATGATAGAAACGGAAATTTAAAAATATAATATAATACTATGTTTAGCAGTCAATGGTGGAGCTTCTTCAAGCCTATTACAAAAAGCGGATGCTCTGAAAGCTAAGTGAGAGTTCGGCAAGAGAGGGTAAAGTGTCACTGTATTAACTGGGGTCACTGTGACAAAAAATGTTTGCTTAAATTGCAAATTACATTTTTTGGACCACTGGACAATCCCATTCGCATTGTTTCGTAAAAAAGCACCATAAAGGAAAGGGAAGGAGCACCATGCAATAGTTTGGACACCACAAGAAATTTGAGGCTGTGGATAACTTTTAGCAAGTTTTTATGCCTTGTTCAACCAGATGGAACGAGCCCACAGCTACACAGGAAGAGCCAAGCAGAAGTCCTTGTTTTGTCCTTGAGGTGAATGGTGGCGAGGATTAGTAGGATCATAACTGAGATTAGCTGGTGATATTTGAAAGATCTATTCTTTCTTATAAGTCATTCCGGTCTGACCAACCAGGCCTTCATTATTTCAGCAGACTTCCATCAGGCTGTATTCGTATTGTTTGGCAGTCACCACTAGGGGGCGCAAACAGACTCCAAACCAGTCAGAAAAGAGGGAAATTACAAAAATAGCTTTTCTGCGCTGATGGATCGTGCTGGATGGATCGTGCAGGCTTGTATATTTGTATATGAATAAAATATCTATGTTCCATGTTTGAAATTAAATAAGTGCAGAACTTTAAAATGTTCACACCAGCCTGACTGGGTGATCTATTTCTTCTTGTCGCTGTAGTTTTCCAATAACCCGCTATATGCTTGGGTAGTCGTGTTTGGAGTCTAAATTTTGCTTCACAGCTCTCCATCAAGGTGCATCAAAAGCACAAACGTCGTTTAGGCCTCAGTATAACTTACTGTGAACTCTAAAAGTGAACAAAACTTTCCATGTAGCTGAACATTGGGGTACCATATATTCAGCTCTGGTGCTAAAATAGATTATCTGAACTCCAAATATGCCTTGGCTGATTGACAACATCTGGAGAAAATTGTATTTCCATAGACTGATTTAATGTAATACATCTTTCCGCTGTCTTAACAGAATCTTGCCCTGTATAGGAACGACATAGGACTGTATAGGAAGGACATTCTTATCTCAAGTCAAGTCAAGACTTTGGTCCACATCAGATGCTGGCACCCAAACTGAAACATTAAAACAAAAACATGAATTTGATTTATTTTTGCATATACAAACAATGATGCTTGGTTGAATTGTCATAATAAACCTGAATAATTTAACGTAGATTTTTTAGTAACATCTAAACAGTAACTACAAAAAAAAGAACGAATAAGAATTTTACTTTTTTTCAATACCATAAAGGACTTCAGCTGATTATATGAATTATGTTCAACTGCATGATGATTATGACACTCAAATATGTAGGGACATGGTTTGAGACCTTTGTGAGAATTACCATGTTTACAGTGGGACAGCTATGGTCTTGCTTGGTGTGAACAGGGTGCCATAAAACCCCAAAGTAATCTCAGATTTACTCATGTGGGACACCCCACCTACATGCTGATCAAGCCAAATCTCCCCACCCGAGCAGAAAAACAACAGGAATCCCCAAGCAGCCCCAAAAACATGTTGCAGCTTGTTTATAATCCACTTAAATGCCTGTCATGTTTACGTTAAAGGCCCAAAGCTGGGACATAACACCATAATGCCTGGTATGCCATGATGAAAAGCACATGCTGTGAATGGAAAAAATGATGAATCACTGTAAAATATGCTCAACTGGACCATGTCATGGTATCGTGATAAGAATGCTTAGTCATCTGGCAGGAATTCTGCTCACACAGGTAATGACATGCTTCAGCACCTCACAAACGTAATGACTTGCAGTATTTCACTGGACCTTGGTGGATATTTATTATTGAGGACTAGAATAACTGAAGCTGCACGGGGCTTCTTAGTCATCTCTGGAATCCTGACGAAGTGATTGAATGTCTTTATAATGGCTTTAAATTGCTTGATTTGGGGCCTTAGGTTTTTCTCTGTTTCTCTAAGCATAAATAAACACTAAGGGCCGGTTTCCCAGACAAGGAATAAGCCGAGAACACTTCGCCAAAAGCCAGCATTCGTAAGACTTCATGACACCCACGTAAACCTTTCATGACAACTCACATAAACCTGCACAAACATTTATAAAGGCTTATTCCAACAAATGTCAATTGTCATAAAGGCTGCTTTGGTCAATTTTCACATCAAAAAATGTTATGACAACCGATGCATAATTGTACACTCCTCAGTTACTTTTTACTGTTGAAGTTAAGCATATTAAACATAAAATATGCAAAGGACACAGCAAATTTTATAGTTCATGCTTTACTGCTTTTTTTTCTTCAAAAAAGTAAAAGCAACTGTACAGTAAAGTTGGCAGAAAACACCCATATTCAAGTTTGTTCCCTGTGTACAATGAGTACTACAGCATTGTCTGGTCAGTTTAAAACATTTGCAATTGAGCAGGCATTAAGTGGGCCTAGCTTGACAAAACTGGAGAGAAAATGGGGCACTCCATTCCAGATAATGCCCCCCTATAAAAAAATTGGGAATTTGCCATCATCCATTCCATTGCCATCTTAGCATGCAAGAGGGACTGGAAAGTTGATGGTTCCTAAGTAGCAGGATAAGGCCATTGAGCCATTATTCTTTAAGTTCATAACAGTGAGTCTTTTTCCAGACTGTAAGCTGAAGCCAAGAGGGCCCAGTGTCCAGTCAGACCAGTGGAGGTGGGTTTTTGAAGGAGCAGGAAACTCATGGCTAAAATATTTCACTCGCCCTCATCCAGTACAGCGCTCCAACGAAAAACCTTGAATTCATATAACGAGATGGGTACATTGGAAGGAAAAAAAAATCCTCAAAATCAGTTAGGCAGGCCAAAGAAATGCACTTTTTCCTCATTCCTACTTCCCCGGCACTCACAGATTTAACGTGACTCAGAGGGAACATCAGAAGTCCATTTAGCGTCATGGCAACCTGTTGCAAGTCATTTATCTTCACTATTCATTAACTGCTGTAAAGTTGACACGACACGGCAGTTACAATTGAAACCAAATGACCTGTTGGAGACCCAAATGAGAGTTTGTATGTGTGTGTGTGTGTGTGTGTGTGTGAAAGAGACAGAGATTGATAGAGAAGCTCTGTTCTCGCTATGGGAGGATGTGTATTTTCTAACTATTTGCTCATCTGAATGCAGCACGTGTCTCTATTTCTCAGTGTTTTTTCAGCTGTTAACACGTGCAAATATATGTTATTCACTAACTCTGTCCAAATGGGCCAGAGCCAATTTGTAGTTCATCAATCAAGACATGTTTGGTGTCTAAAGATCCCTTTCTTTAGTTTTAGCACTAGAGCTACAAGGCTAATGTTGCTAACAAGCAATGGAAGCTTATGTAAACCACTTAGCATGGTGCTAACTGCACACTTAACCACTCACTGTGTTGAGCCGTCCAGTCATCGTAAGTTCACTTGCTCATATGGTTTCGGACACTGATTGACATTATCTATCAAAATGACAGAATTCATGACTGCTACTACTGAGTGGTTCTTCCTCAATGTTTTGGTATTTGTTTTTACTTTTGAGTCTATGTTCCTCTCAGCGATTCTTCCTCACGTTGTTAAGACGTTTCTCCATTTGAGTCCTTGTTTATCTAAATGATTATTCTTTATGCTTTTAAAGACTTTTTATTCTGGGTCTCAATGGTTTCCCTTTTGACTCCCAGTTCCTCTCAATGGTTCTCCTTATGCTCCTAAAGAATCTATCTTTTGAGTCTTGGTTTATCTCTGTGGTTCTTACTCATGTCCCTGAAGAGATTTCCGTTTCTGCAGCGGTTGTTCTCATACTCTTAAAGATTTTTTTGAATCTCTGGTTTCTCTCTGTGGTTCTCCTCATGCTCTTAAAGATGTTTTTGAGTCTTGGTGAGGTCTTCCTCAATGTTTTGGGATTTGCTTTTACTTTAAGTCTCAGTTCCTCTCAGCAATTCTTCCTCACGCTGTTAATAAGTTTCTCCATTTAAGTGAATTTTGGATCCTCAGTGGTTCTTTCTCTTGCTCTTAAACAATCTTCCTTTTGAGCTTTGTTACCACTCAGTGATTCTTCCTCATGCTCCTAAAGACTTTTTTTATGAGTCTTGGTTCCTCAGTGGTTCTTTCTCATACTCTTAAAGAATCTTCCTTTTATGTATTGTTACCTGTCAGCGATTCTTCCTCATTCTCTGAGCCTTGGTTCCTAAGAGGTTCTTCCACATGCTCTTAAAAAGGTTTCTTTTTGAGGCTTGGTTCCTCTGACATATTACTCCTTATGCTGTTAACCCTCAGAATGCAGGCAGCACGGATTCACATGTTTAATGCTTTTAAACAGTTCCTCTCGTTGGTTGTTCCTCCTGCTCTTAAGGAAAGGCTTATTAATCCCACTCATGGCTGCAAGTATTTCTTGACTCAACACACTTGATCCCAGTCATCGACTGTTTATGGAGCCCTTTGTGGAGCAGGTGTATTGAGTCATAGAATACAGTGCAGTGCTGCCAGGAGCAGGATTTAGACATCTAAAGGTGAACAGGGTCGTTTTTTTACAACAGCAGATATCACGATGAACCCCCCTATCAACATAAGAAGAGGTGAACGAACACACTGAAATAAACATATTTCTTTTGAGCTTTGACATTTGACTTTATGACCACAATTAATTACGCATGTTATGGATGCAGTTTATTAAAAAAAAATAATTGACAGGGCTAAAATTGTCATTTCTGTCTGTAGTGTCTTGCCTGAGTTTTTCCTGTACCTGTCTAACTGAGGCTGCACCCTTAATCCTGCTTAGGGACAATGTCCTCACTCTCTCCTCTCTCTCTGTCTGTCTGTCTGTCTGTCTCTCTCTCTCTCTCACTCTCTCTCTCCTCTCTCAGGCTCTCCTCTCTTTCCCACTCCTTCACTCTGTCTCTCTCTCTCTCACTATCTCCTCTCTCTCCTCTCTCTCTTTCTTACTCCTTCGCTCTCTCTCTCTCTCTCTCTCTCTCTCATTCTCTGTATGTCTCTCTCTCACTCTCCTCTCTCTAGCTCTCTCCTCTCTCTCTCCTGCTCCTTCTCTTTCTCTTTCTCTCTCTGTCTCTTTCTCTCTCTGTCTCTGTCTCCCTCCTCTCTTTCCCACTCCTTCGCTCTTTCTCTCGCTCTCTCCTCTTTCCCACTCCTTCACTCTCTCTCTTTCCCTCTCACTCTCTCCTCTCTCTCGCTCTCTCCTCTCTCTTTCTCTCTCTCTCTTCACTTTCCCACTCCTTCACCCTCTCTCTCTTTCTCTCTCACTGTCTCCTCTCTCCTGCTCCGTCTCTTTTCTTTCTCTCTCTGTCTTTTTCACTCCCTCCTCTCTTTCCCACTCCTTCGCTCTTTCTCTCGCTCTCTCCTTTCCCACTCCTTCACTCTCTCTCTCTTTCTCTCTCACTCTCTCTTCTCTAATGCTCTGTCTCTTTTCTTTCTCTCTCTGTCTCTTTCACTCCCTCCTCTCTTTCCCACTCCTTCGCTCTTTCTCTCTCTCTCTCTCCTCTTTCCCACTCCTTCACTCTCTCTCTTTCTCTCTCACTCTCTCCTCTCTCTCCCACTCCTCTCATTCTTTCTCTCTCTCCCTGTCTCTCTCTCTCTCGTACAGGAGCCATTCTTGTCATTCTCCGAGGTTTTTATCTCTGATGAGTTATGGATGCAGTTTATTGGGGAAAAACCCTAGACTAGACCTTTATTGTACTTTTATAGAGAGAATTTTATTGTTCAGTTAAATCTTAATTTAGAATCTTAATTCTAATGAACAAAATAGCATAATAATATTACATTGTTAACATTATTATAAACAACTTTTTTAATAAATATTAAACCAACATAACATGACATGCATTTTTTGTCCAAATGTATCCAAAGACCAGAGGTGTTCACAAGGTACTTCCCATGAGTTGAGCCTCTGGGTCCATGTCGAGTCTTGAGTAGCTGAGGCTGAAGTCTGGAGTCTTTGGGGTCTGACAGAAGTCTTGAGTCTCTGGAGTCCAAGAAGTTTAGTTTAGTACAAAAGTCATTGTACAAAAGTAAACCTTTACTAAAACCTGTCAGCTCAACCCTGCTTTAAACAAGTCCTTTATCATAGAAAACCCTACAAGGAAGAGAGAATAAACAGAAGAGAGAGACAGGTTGAGAGAGAGGAAGAAAGGAAGGAAGAGAGAGAAGAAAGACGGAGAGACATAAAAGATAAGAGGCAGAAAGAGGGGTTGGGAGGGAAAGAAACAGAAGCAGGTAGAGAGAGGGAGGTATAGCGACTGAAAAGAAGAGAGCAAG
>JBBPCY010072023.1:0-11389 GCA_037974405.1 Brachyalestes nurse | reverse complement strand
AGAGAGAGAGAGACAGCTAGAGAGAGAGAGAGAGAGAGAGAGATCAGGATTTGAGAGAGAGAGACAGCTAGAGAGAGAGAGAGAGAGAGAGAGAGAGAGAGAGATCAGGATTTGAGAGAGAGAGAGAGATCAGGATTTGAATCATGTCTAAGTTTTCATGTGTATCATCAACACCTACATTATAGGCTCCTTGGTTCACCTTGTACACTCTCCTGGCCACTTTATCGGAAACAGCTCTCTTGTAGCTCCATGAACTGACCAGTGATGGGGGGGGGCACAGACGGACCACAGTCTGTAAATGTGCACTGATACAGTGGAGCTATATGGCAGGTGTTTCTAATAAAGTGGCCAGTGGGTAGAAGCAGAAAGGAGGTGTTTCCATTGAGTGGACACACAAAGGAGGTGTTTCTAATAAAGTGACCCCTCATTAATATAGATATTGTCCAGAAATGTTCCAGTAAAGCAAAAGAGACAGTATCAGTGACAGGAATGAGAGAAGAAAACAGAGAGAAAGAGAGACAGCTAGAGAGAGAGAGACAGCTAGAGAGAGAGAGAGAGAACATAAAAAAGAGACACTGAGTTGGTGCCCCACAGTGTTTGTTAGAGAGAAGGGTGGTGGTTGGTGTGTGTGTGTAGGAAGTTCTGCCCCAGACTGATATGCAGCCCTGTCTGCCCTCTACTTCTGACCAGTATGTCTGTGTGTGTGTGTGTGTGTGTGTGTGTGTGTGTTGGGGGGTGTAGTTGGGCTGGAGTGTCTGACCACAGCACAGAAGGTCTCTCTGACCCTAATACAGGCAAACAGAGGTGTGTGTGTGTTTGGGGGGGAGGGGCAGACACTCCGTAACACACTGGCACTCGGCTGCTCTACTTCTAAGTCCAGCTTAACATGGTTGAACTTTCATACAGTTGCTGGCCTGGACCTTTGATTCTAGGACAGAAATACTTTTACTTGCTTAATACACTGAAGGTCAGGGGGTCAGCTACTTTAAGGTCCCCCCCCTGTGATCCAGAACTATTCCTCCAACATCAGCACTGCCTCAATAAGCCAAGAGTGAGAAATAATTAACACAAAACACAGCATGTTTTTCTTACCACTAGTGAATACTGTGAGTGACCATTACTCACTGCATGCGTTTCATTTAAAGTGATCAGGTTCATTCATTCATTCCTTAATGCTCTACAGATGTCAAACATTCTCTGGTGCATTTACTGATGTCAATCAGGGAGGAGGAGTTTTTCCTGCATACGGTTGAAGTTTACTCCTGTAAACTGGCCACTTTATCAGAAACAGCTACCTGCATACAGTTACAGACTGTAGAGTTTACCAGGCCTCCTGCACTCCGTCCATCACTCGTCAGTTTCTGGCCAAAATGCCACTCTTGAAAAGATATTATTTGGATGGAAGGCAGTTCTCAGCACGGTAGATATGGTGATGGTGTGGTGATGGTGTGAGGCAGAGATGTTCACAAGTCATTTTTACCAAGTTCAAGTCTAGTCTCAAGTCTTTGTGCTCGAGTCCAAGTCTAGTCTCAAGTCTTTGAGTGGCAATGTTCACAAATGGAGACTCTAAAGCTGTAAATGTTGAGAAGATATGCTAATTGGCCACGCCCCATGATTACAATTGGCTGTTACTTAGCAGGGGGCGGGACTGCGTGCTGTGATATTCCCTCACCAACATGGAGGATTGTAATCATGGGGCGTGGCCAATTAGCATATCTCTTGCCATTTGTAAAAGCAACATTTAGATTTAAGATTTAGATTTAACATTTAAATTTAAGATTTATAAATGTAACATTTAACATTTATATGTATATTTAACATTTATATATATATTTAACATTCAGATTTAAGATTTAACATTTTGATTTAGATTTAACATTTAGATCAGGGGTCGGCAACCTTTAACACTCAAAGAGCCATTTGGACCCGGTTTCCACAAAAGAGAACCAGAAACCTCGGGAGACATGGGGGGAAAATGAACAGGTTTTAACTACGACATATGAAAAACTGGAGCGCAGCAGGCAGCTGGAGCCAGAGGGTGACAGGGTTAATCTGGTGAGTGATCTTGGAAGGGGCCAATGAAGCGGGACTTCGTAATAGAGTGTATGATGAACTTGGGCAGGTTTGACATAATGTACATCTTCATGTATTCTATGATGTGTGCAATAAGTTCACCCCACCCCCCCAGAAAACCCACATCTACAACTGCACCTGTAAACAACCCATATTTATTATTTCTCATAAACTGCTACTGATGCTATTTTTGCATTTTTTGCACACCTGCTAGTATCTGTCATAATGTTTAAAACAGTGCTCTTAATTGACTTGAACCACATGCTCTGATATCTGAGAAGGCATGAAGCTTGCAGATTCTTCTCTAAGCAAAAACCTGAATTTTGTACCTCATTATTCTCTAATAGGGAACAGAGGTTATACACCTAGCACTAAAACCCTTTCAGCTACTACAGGTGCTTTTCGGCAGGACCACGCTCATTGTTCGTCATCTGATGATTCATTTTCAAGTTGGATCACATTCCTCCTTTTTTGTCAGTAGTGTTTCTAAGAGATGAACATTCACCCGGCCTTCCACATAATATAAAAGAAAAGTCCCAATACCTTGGTAAGCCCTGTGCTCTAGATCACTTGTTACCCTCAGAGGTGTGACACAAATATACACATTAAACACATTAAACAATTAATTACAAAACAATGACATTTGGAGCCTATGTACTTGCACTGATGCAAAGCATATGTGTTCACACCAAACAAACAAGGGTCTTCTGTTTAGATCCAGTATAAGTAGAAGAAATCTGTAATTTTACAGGTTTTATAGAAATGAAAAAAGAAACATTGACATGGATATTGGTGATATTTTAAATCATACACATGCAGTAAGGAAGACTGCAGGCAGAATGAAAAGGATTTCTTTCTGATTTTAAAATTACATATTTTAAACTTACACATAAAATCAAATTTACTCAAAGTCACACGTAAATGTAACATTTTTTGTATGCAACTAGTTACTTGTTACACAAACAGTAATTACATAGTTTCTGCTTCAAGGGTTTTGGAACACCTCTTTTATAAGGAGTCATGTTTCCGCATACATATCAGGAAACAAGGGAAGGACAAGTATACAAAGCAGGGGCAAGGCACAATGAAGGGCAAGGCACAATAAAGAGAGCTTTCAAAACCCAGGAAGAGACACTGCTTTTCCTATCTCTACAGATGCTACATCAGTTTCCATCAGCATTAAAATGTTGCTTTGATTTTGACTTTACAACCTCAGACATACAAGTTTGAGTTATTTATGAACTGCTCAAACAAGGTAAGATTTTCATGTTTAGCAAATTAGTGACTGTTTATCTTTTTTAAAAATCACAGTTGATTTTCTAAACATAAACAGGAATCATTTTCGAAGAAGAAACAGTTAAGTTTGGATTTCTGAGAACACCTGTTGCAAAAAATCTTACATTTGAGCTTGAGGTAGTCTATACTCGTGAATTAGCTTATTTCTATTACAAGTCTACATTTAGTTTATGTTTACATAGGGAATACAGACAGGTTGGCAAGATATCAAAACACAATCTATTCTATTAATTTAAAAATCATTAAAAACTGCATGTTTACCCTTGAGAAGTACTTGACATTAATTAATGTGATTTTGCATACACACATCATTTTTATCTGACAATACTTATGAAGAACTATAAAAGCTGCATTTACTTGCATAGCTGGGAGGATAACTTTAAAAATGTGAAATGATCACGCTTTTTAAAAAATTAACTGTATTAGTATAATACACTTACCAGCATATATTCCAATACTCTGGTCAGTCTCTCTTGTAGTAGTTAAGTGTTAAACTTCATGAATAATGAACCTGCCAAAATAAATCTATGCACTCACCTTTTGATTTGCAGATTTGGGATCATGTGTGTTCCTCATGTACGCATTCTGCTCTTGAGTCAAAATGTCCCTCAAGAATGCATTTACCTGTATAGAAAAACATAGAAGGCCTCAGCACACACCAATGAAGAGAAATAAAAAAAATTATCCCACTAAAACCCAACCAAAGTAATCTTTAAGTTGAGTATAAGTTTAGCTTTTCTAGCATCTATTATTTCTACTATGAACTGTACAGTCAAAAAAATATATATTAAATATTATTAAACACTTGACAACCATGATCACAGAAACATAGCACTTTATATGGTTTTCTTTACATGTTTACATTTGTGCATATTTCGTCACTTTTTATTTGGTTTTATATAATCTCTTATATCTTGTACAGTGACCTTGCGTTTCGCATTTCTGCGTTTGTGACACCCCGCCCAAGGTGAGTAAGCTTGTTATATATCTAATATATATATAAACAGTATTTACTGTGGTGTATAACTGTACTGTATAATAGCACTATAGTGCCTTAACACAAATTATTCCAGTAAATAAGGTCTCTATGTTAATAAAAAACCTTCTGGCAAAAGGTTAGAACAGTTCACCACTGCTATGCTTGTTCATTTATTCACAATTTGCTAACTTTCAACAGTGAAAATGTTTGTTAGCAAAAAATAAAAAAGCATTAAGAATCTTTTGATATATGTTTACTGTATGGTCACTAAGGAGATACAAGCTTCTGCCTTGTCTTCATGTTCATGCTTAACATGAGCTGAGCCACATTTTTTCTATTCGACTAATCAGATTTAAATAAAATTGGACATAATGCATAAAAGGTATAAATAATGCATATATTAAAATATGAACATAAATTTCAAGGATCACACAGTTTTCATGTCAGTATCTTGATATGTGTTGGTTGTATGGATGTAAGGTTTTGATGTAACGTTAATGAAACATTGTAGTTGAAGCACAAATTGCAACTTTTACCACCTTCTGTTTGCCTGTTAGCACGAATTATCACTTAGGTTTGGATTTTTAGCACTTTTTTCCATATTGAGAACATAATTTGCCTTTGTTGCAGCTGATCAGTTGAGAACATTTTTACTCAAATGCCATATTAAATCCTAAACACGGCTTCCCAAATCAGATTTTTAATTAGTAAATATTATCATTTTAAGGAAAGTAAAAAATATGAGACATCAGAATACAGATGGAACTTTAATTTTAGGTAACAAACAGCAAATAAAAAATAAGCAAAATCTGAGATACACAGCATCTCATCTTTATGACTCTAGGATTCTTTCTGATTTGACAGATTTACCCTGCTTTCAAATTCAGGGTAACCAACCAATTCCTGAAAAAAATTAGCAGCAAATTTTTTTTCTTCCTTTTTTTTTTTAGAGAGATATTATGAGTCACAAAATAAATCTTCCTGTGAGAGTTCAGGAGTGGACACGAGAACACGTACATCAGTGGTTGTGTGAGGAGGTTAATGTGCAAAAAAAGTATGCAGACAAGATATACGAGGAGGAGGTGTCTGGTGAAGAGCTACTCTGTTATCAGCTGGATCTTCTGTGTCATCTTGGTATTAAACATGGCCCAGCTGTTAAGATTTTAAGTAAACTCGAAATCTTAAAAAAATCCCAACCTCAAGAAATCCAACAAACTCACAAGCCAAGCTCAGATGAAGAAGAGATTAACAAATTGCTGAGCAATGTGCACCATCAAGTGAACCAAGAGAATTTGACAGAAATGACAAAGAACACAGACAAATCAAAAACATCAACTGGTCTAACCAATAAACATACAAACAAATGTGAGGAAACAGTGTGTGAGGAAAGGGGAGAAAGAGTTCATCCCTCTGACCTGCATTCTAGCAGGTCAGAACCTGAAGGCATGTTAAATACAGACAAATCTCATGGTGTGCAGTGTCAAGACCAGAAAGAACGGGCGTGCAGTCAAGAGCAAAACAGTCCACATTCCAGCAGCTTCCATCCTTTGGATCAACATTCATCTTCACAATCTGAAGAACTATCAGTTAATCCGGAAAACACTAAACGTGAAGCAAGAAAGAAGAATCGAGATAAAGGACAGAGTGCAGGGAGGCAGGAAAATGCTTCATATTCCTGCAGCTTTTATCCCTTTGACCAGCATTCTGTCCCTCACAGCTACATTCTAAACTATGTGTTGCTACCTGAGACTGGACCAGGCAACCTGATTGATCCAGTTCATGAATACAAATCCGCAGAAAATACAAAAGATCTAGGTCAACTTAAGAAAAAAATCAACAAGGAGGTGTTTAAATTTGCAGCAGGATGCATGAACAGTCGGACTAATGGCACCATTCATTTTGGCATAGCAGATTCTAAAGGCACAGGTTATTCACATGGTGAAATTATTGGGCTGTATATTGAGGAAAAAGATAAAATCATCGATCACTTTAATAATGGACTCAACACACTCTTTGAGAACAATACTGAAGTTGCAAAACTATGTATCAGGCAACCACGCTTTGTAGAAGTTCTTAATACAAATAATACCCCAACCAACAAATATGTCATAGAGGTGGATGTTGTTCCATCCCACAGTATTGTCCAGGGTAAGCTGTTCCATCTCAGGACTGAACGACCTGAGGGCACAAAGTCCTATGAAGCACAGTTTTACATTAGAGAAGGTGCAGCAACTAAGCAGGTCAACCAACAACAATTTGCATTGTTGAGCAACAATCTATCCACTGTTGACATGAGAAGATTTGAAGCAGAAAGGGAATCTGAAACTGAACGGAATTCAAATCACGGTGTAAAACTGAAAAAACTGCTAACATGTGGAGGGAAAACACTTGGTTACTATGATTACTATGTCATTGTAACAAATAAAGCCCATCCTGAGCAACTCCAACATCTGGAGTTCATGACAACAATAAAAACATTCTGTGTCCTAGACTTTGATCCAACTTCCGCAGTAAATGGATTCTGCAGCAGCTACAGGAAGGTCAGATTTGCAAATCTTCATAAACCAAGTCAATTTTATGGAGATGCAGAAATGTTGATGAAAAGTCTGAATTTGTATAAACAAACTAGTTGGATTTTTTGCAATGGAAGAGAGGACCTGGATACAAAGTCTGAAAGACCTCTGGCTCCTAGAGAGTGGCTGACTAAGAGAGCTGGAGAAGTGCAGGACATGGTTTCATTTTTTTGCAACCCTGAAACTCTGCACAGAGGAAGGTACTTGGTAATATTCCTTCTTCTATCTCCTGTTGAGGCCATGATTGATCCCATTATTCACACATTCATGTCATTCTACACGAATCTTGGAGGTGCACAGAATATTCTGAGTATATGCACATCTGATAACGCGTTTCTAAAATGGAAAGACTTCATTCAAGCCAAAAGTGACCATGACATCAGTGGGCAAAGCATCTACGAACTCGAGCTCAGTGAAATCAATGGGACTGTACTATCACTTGGGCAAGGCAGTCACAATACAAAAAGACTGCTAACATCAGTTGATGGAAGTTCAGTAATTCTGAACAAAATCGATGAGGATTTACTGCCAGCTCTCGACATCCTCTGCCAAAACCAATGTGAAAACATGTATGACGAAGACAGCCAGGAATATGAAGAGTTCAAGATTCAAACAGAGGTTGAATTCTACAGAGGAGAAAAAGTGAAATGGTGGAACTTCTATTTTTCAGAAAAGCCCCAAGCCAAACCATTCATAAAACGGGACAAATATGGCCAATTGAAGAACATGATCAAGTCACAAATCAAATCGACTTCGAGTACATGTGTTGTGCTGAATCTTTTTCACCATCCTGGCTGTGGAGGAACTACTTTAGCCATGCACATACTGTGGAGTCTCAGAAAAGAATTCAGATGTGCTGTGTTAAAGGACAACACGGTCTGCAAAGAAGAAGTGGCACAACAAGTTACTTACCTCATGAAATGTGGGAAAAGTGAGCAATCATTTAACACTCCTGTTCTGCTGTTAGTGGAAAGCTCTGAGGAGGAAGTGGAAAGCACACATGAACTCCAGCGATCTTTAAGGAAAACCTTTGGCGAGATCAATGCTTTTGTTATCATCTTGAACTGCATACGTGCCAAGAATCCAAAAGAAAGATTCAGAAACAGTATCATGGAGAGCCAGTACATCACTGCAGAACTCTCTCCACAGGAGCAAGAAGCATTTAAGACCAAGCTGGAAGAACTTCAGGAAATTCACCAAAAACCAGACAACTTCTACAGTTTCATGATAATGAAGAACAATTTCAATCAGGACTATGTGGAAAATGTTGCTTCTAATATCCTGAAAGATATTGTGATTGATAGCAAACAAGCACAGCTTCTCTCCATCTTGGCTCTTCTAAACTCATATGTAAGTGAATCAGCAATCTCCATACCTTTATGTGAGGACTTCCTGGGCATCAGAAATGCTTTGTGGGGGAGAGAATCTGTGCTGGAGAAAATGGAGCCTTACTCGTGCTTGTTAATTGAATTCTTAGATGAAGAATATGGAGTCTACAAATCAATCCGCTTTGTCCATCAGAGGATAGCACTGGGGTGTGTCAAAACACTGGAAGAAACGTACAGAACTACAAGATCTGACATAGTCCTCAACATGCTACACTGTGACTTATTTTTCAAAAGATTCATAAGACAAGATGTCCTCATGCATGACATAAAAAGCATGCTGATCACTCGGCAACGCAAGACAGAAGGAGATGAAAAAGACACTCTGTTTTCCCCTTTAATTGAGGATATCATCACTGGGCAAAATGGACCTGAAAAAATTCAAAACATCTTCACTGCAGCATCATATAGACTTGAAAATGACTTTGTAATACCTCAGGCTCTGGCAAGGCATTTTTATCTGAATGAGAAGAAATTTGAAGAAGCAAAGTACTGGGCAAAAAATGCCAGAGACATCAAAGAGAATTCTTACACTGTTGACACAGTAGGACAAGTTTCAAGAATGGAGCTAAAGCACAAACTTGAATCAATAAAGCCGGAGAACAGACCAATCACTCCTGAGGAACTGAAAGAATTTCTTGAGCTGGCAGAATCAGCAAGGATAGCTTTCCAGAGGGCTCAAAGCCTATCAAAGACTAATGAAGCTTCTGAATTTCAGGATGGGCCGTACAGGAAAGGGTCCTATAACATATCAGGATACATGGGTGAGATTGACATTGCCATGACTGTCTTTGGCATTATCAAGAAACTTCCATGCTTTGATGACTGTGGTCCCATGAAGGAACATTATATTCACAGCTTCCTTCGTGGAAAAATACCTGCTTCACATGTACCTTCTGCTGATAACAAGAATACAAATAAATTCATTTCCATTCTACAGGAATATGAGTCCAACCTCAAAGTTATGAAGGCACAGGCGAAAGAAGCCTTTGACTTCCTTGAAATTTATTTCACTTACTTGAAGGAAAAGGGAGCAGACAAGGAGAGAGAGATAAAGAACAGGAAAAAGATTTCTGAGCACTATCAAAACTATGTTTCCCTGTTTTGCTCTACACCTGAGGAAGTCCAAAGAGAAAAAAAACAGAAACCCAAACTGAGTCTGAACATGGAAATAGAGGAGTGCAGAACGTTTCTTGAAGGGAAAAAGGCAGATTCCTTCCCGGGGCTTCTCCAGTATTTAGAGGACAAGACAGCAACAATACAGACAATTGCAGAAAAATACTCATTCATTTATGGGAATGCTGTCAACAAATCTATAAAGGACAAAACAAATCACTTACTTTCACATATAATACTCAAGCTTCTCACACCCAGATCACCTCTTGCAAAAAAAGAAGATGTACTCTTTGACCTGTTGAAAGAAATTATGCAAGAAGTTGGTACACAGCACCAAAACCCAGAGCCTTACTATCTTGCCTTACTGCTACACTGGCCTGGGAGAAAAGTAACTTGTAAAGATATTTCTACCTATGTGGAAACCATCAAGAAATCTTCACGAACTAGGTTTTCTCATCTATATAGAGCAAGGGCAACCATTCCACATTTCTTTTTGGGCAAGTCTGATGGGCTTAAACGGTTGGTTCCTAAAGCTGCACTTGACCGACATTTCAAAAATGTAAGGGAGCGTAATGTGCTGTGGCAAAAAGGAGAAATCTTCACAAAAGAGGAAATTACAAAGGAGCTTCTAAGAGTCAAAGGCACCATTGAACAAGGGGAGCTTTACACCAAATACGAATCCCTGAAAATTCCAGTGCGTCCTGTGTACATTGGAGGTCTACGAGGTGGATGCAGTACAGAAAGAGTGTCCTTTTTCATAGGCTTTGCCATTGATGGGCCTCTTGCCTATGACATCAAGTATGAAGATATTTAGGTATCTAATGACACCTGTCAGGTTTCTTTGTCTGTTGCTGCGGTTCTGTAAAACCACAAACAAGGATTTTGTTTTATTTAATGATGACAGTTAATAACACAGATGGTACACGCGCCTGTGTCAAAATGTTAATGTCTGACAAACAGTAAAACAGGATATAATCACACGTGTGACGGGAATCAGTGAAGTACATCTCCACTTGTGTGGATAAGAATACAAAACAGCCTGACATTTCCAGGTTTGGGTAGGGCTTCGGTTTTTTTCTTTTTGTTGATTTTTTCCTAGTCGCTTTTAGATATAGATGTAGTACATTTTCATTTATTTATTTATTTTTTTTATGGGTAAACATCTTTTTAAATGAAGACAAAGTGGAGTAACTGCTGTATAATTACTTGGTTTGTTTATGCTCTCTCAAATTTTGTGAATGTTTACCCAATTAACATCACAAGTGAAATTTTTGTATTTTGATACAGTTTGGACAACAATAAATGTTTTTAAATTGAATTTGTGGTTTAGTTTGTACACTTTAACAAACTAAAGAAATTTGATGTAAATACTCTTTCAAAATGCCTAAAATTTAAAATACAAAGGTAAAAGACAAGTCCATCAGATTTAAAAGTTATTTAATTCATAATGGTTAATGAACATTGTGAATTGTGTGTTTTAATGCTATTTATAAGCTGGATTTGAATGAACTGATTTTAAATTTACATGTAACTGAAAGGTAAAAGTTTTAACTTTTGGGCATGAATTTCTTTTTTGAGTGTATATATTTCTTGCCCTGGAGATCCTACAGATACCTTTTCGCCAGTTGGCACCACAATTTACTCCTATCATCAAACAGCCTGTACGTGATGCGCACTAGGCACAGGAAGTGACACGCGTCACAGGGTATATAAACAGGAAGTAGGTTACTCTCTGCACTCAGTCATTGAGTCCCGATGTCAGATCGACTCCAGCCCATCTCAACTGGTACCGTGAGTACTCCGGTGTCTTTCTCTGGTTTATATACCTACTGTGTGTGTGTGAGGACATTGGTTCCTGGTAGGAGCCTTTATTTTCTGGTGGAGCTTTCTCAGATTAACCTGTTAACCCTCCTACAATTTTTCCCCGACTGCTGTACCCAACTTCAAAAGCTCACAGCTCCCTCATG
>JBBPCY010072022.1:0-11390 GCA_037974405.1 Brachyalestes nurse | reverse complement strand
GTCAGCAGTTCTTAAAAACTAAGGTAAAGCTGTTCAGTTCAATACTTGCACCTATAAAAGATAAAACCTGAGAAACTAAACATTTTTTTCAGTGCTCTCTTATTTATTTCCAGAGCTGTATAATATGCTGAAACCAGCAAAATTAGAGACCTATGCAGTCATAAGTCAGTCTAGGGAAATATATTTGTGTAATAACTTTAAATCTGTTTTCTCAGTTTCTGTATTTCATATCATTTAAAAGGCTTTTAACTTAATATTTCATGATGAATGCACCAACAGAAAGTGTCAACAATTACTTGAATTACTTTATAACTTTATAGAGGGAGGATTTTACATGCTAAATTATAATGTATGCTAAAATAATAATATGTATGTGTGATATTTGATTCTACAATGATTATTCTTGGTTTATATGTAGTAGCAGTGCTCACCCTGAGTGCTGAGGCCTGCTGTGGTGTTCCTCTCACACATGCTGGACTCGGTGGCCTGCTGCTCCAAACTGTTGATGATCTGCAACAAACAAACAATGATATTCACATTACAGCTTGTCAGTGTTATGTCAGTGATTATTTGGTGAAAACTACCCCAAATGCACCCATCAGCGAAAATACCTGTTGTAATTTTGCACTACAGCTCCGAGGCATCATCATGCACAACCTAAATAATCTCAAATTTGCCTTAAATTGCATTGAACTGAATTATTATTAGTGATGGGCCGATCCACGTTTTTCCAGTTCTGATCCGATTCCGATACATGACTGCCGATACCGATACAGACTCCGATATAATACATCTTATTACTTTAATATTAGCATTATTTTTGTTGAAATTGTGCTGTTTTTAGGTAAAGTTACATCACAGAGTAAATAAGCTACTTAGATAAACGCTTAGAGCAAAAAAATATTCACTACGCTAAATTTAAAGGCATTCCAAAGGAATTTATTTACGTCACATTTCACAAAAAGGAAGCAGCAACAGCTGTAAAAGTCTGTAAATTTCTAGAACACGACAATCTTGGCCGAATCATAAATAGTTTAAGTATTATGCAAAACTAATACATTTAAAATAACGTGAATTCGGAGACACGACATGGGCAGAGTGTAATCTAACCATTTCTGTATTTAAGGTGGACCGGCCGAGTTATGAGATGTCCAACTTTAGCCTTGTGTTTTGACTTCCACTCCCCGGCACACTGGCTTTGCACACACTGCAAGTAGCCTTCTTCCTTATTGGATTTTCCAAACTGTAGTATCTCCAAACAAGTGACATTTCCTTTAAAACAAGTCTCGCTCAGACTGAAGGTACAGCGCAGGCTCTGGAATATAGAGATCGATATCATATCGGATCGGGCCCATCTCTAATTAATATCTAAGAAAATTGATCAAAACAGAGCAGCCACCTTGAATATGGAATATTTCTGTGTGAAAGGAACCACATAAGCAAGATTACATTCCCTTCAGTTCAAGCTGAGGCAAATGTGTGATGATGTAGGCACGCAGTTTTCTATTAAATGCTTAATGTTTCTGTTCAGATTCCAATTTGTTGTCCTTCCTTTTTGCTTTTTAGGGTGTATCACATCACAGAAATCTTTGAATTTCTTTCTCTTTTTGTCTTGCTGTCGCAAATTACTGAACAGCTTTTGATGACTGTAGTTGCAAGGCCGGCTGGAAGCCCTGGTTTCAAAGGCCTCATTTTAAAAAAGAGCATTTCCAGGATTGTGTTGACAAACTGACCATCTATTAAAGGGATGTATGTTCCAATTTGCTGCAATAGTATGAAGTTAACTGAGAAATCAACAGATTATAGTTGTGATAAACTGCGTAAAGCTTGTTTTATTGTTAAAAGCTGAGTGTAAGGCTCATTTTGTCATGAGGTCATTATGCAATTACATTTACATGTTTAACCCTCAGAACTCAGAGTGTATCAGTAAACTCTGATTTCAGTAAATAAAAACGGTGTAAAACAGTCTAGAACCGGTGTTTGTTCTCCTACACTCTTGCTGTTTGGTGCGCTTTCTCTCGGCCGCTCTCCGGAGCCCCTATAATGGATGGCATTGCAGGAGTATTTCTTGTATTCATCTGTGTTTACATGTGATAGAGGTTAGATAAGTGAGCCTGTTCTGTGTTGCTGTTTTATGAGACAGATGGAGTTAAAGTGTGCTTATGCTGTCTTTGCATTCAATAGTAAATTGCCTCTTAGTTTTACCTGTATTTTTTTTCTATTTTCTATTGAACCGTGCCATACTGCAAATAAACGTTTATCCAGTACAAATAAAGAGACTCGAACCCGAGCCGAACCCCAGCTGCTCGACAGCAGGGCTGAAAGTGGTCCGCCGCTGAGCTGACTGCATCTCTGCTTTCTGACAGCATGGAAAGAGGCCACTGTTTATTACTGTCCACACACAAAAAAAGCAATGATGACGCAAACTAACAACTGGGAAGTGAATGAAGTACAAGCACGACTGTATGGGCTGAAGACACATTACAGTGGGAGTTTTCTACACTAACGAATTTATCTTTAACTCTGTGAGAAACGTGAAGGTGATCCAGGACTTCACTAATAAGTTATCTGGGTTCGGTTCTCATCACATGGATAAAGACTGAAGGGAAAAAATTAAAAACTCAAAACATGACTATCGGCTGGGGGCTCTCTCAGCTGTGGTTAAGTCAGAGTCAGAACTGGCCATAGAAATTCCTGATTGGTGCATATGTGACAACGTCAATTCAGTTACAGATATAGGCCTATGGAAAAAAATGACTGTAATGTGATAATACCAGATAATGTTATGCCTTTTACTTAGAGAAAAATTTAACTTTAGAACATTGTGTATTCTTTTATTCTGTAAGATAGCGATTCCAGGCTTTTAAAACCTAGATATACTTTTTATTGAGGAAAAATGTGTGTGTTTCTCTCCAAATGAACAATGTTTGCATTCTAAAAGGATTATGTGTGTGTGTGTGTGTGTCTGTGTGAGAGTTAATGTGTGTGTGTGTGTTTGTGTTTGTGTGTTTCTAACCCTTGTCCAGCTCTAGACATTTCCGGTTTGCATGTTTTGTCAGTATTCGTATATTTCTCTTCCACTTTGTAAGCCTCTGTGCCATCGAATATAAAATAAAGGAGGAGGATTTGTGTTAGTTGTGTGTGTTTTTCAGATTCATGAAGACTCTGATCCCCCGACTTCCTTAGTTTATTAGTTCTCAGTCTCACACTGGCGGAGAACTTCTATTTTCGATCCTTCCCCTCTGACTAATACTAAAGACAGTTATGGAGAGGGTTTAGACTGTCCCAGATCTTTTCGTCTTCTCCTGTACACTGGTGGCCTCTTTAGGCTAGAAATAATAAGGCAGACATTAAAATAATAAATGTTGCAACAGACTGATCTTCACTGGAAATATTTGTTCATGTTTTAGTTTTGGCTACATGTTTTGGCTTTTGGACTCATTTGCAAGAGACTGAACGACAAAATTGATTTAGAAGCAATGATGTTTATTTTTTGATGTTTTGCATTCATTTACTGGGCTTTTGTGTCTATTACTGCTAGGATAATGGAGCACTGCAGCCTTGTTCTTAATACATCACCAAATCTTAATTTGGTCTTTTGCAAGAGCTGCAATGATACAAAAACCTCACCTGGTGCGGAGGAAGATACTGAAATTCAGGTAAAGATGCATGTATTCATTAAATTAACCATAAAGCTGCATTATGATTATAATCTGAACTAGCCTCCTATAAATCAGTGAATTCGTTCATTGTATGTAGTGTATGCAGAGCCTGCATGTGGTAAATGCCTTTAAAGAATAATTTGAGAATTCTTGCCCCATTCACATTGTTGACATTCCCATGGTGTGTGGTCCAACAGATATCACCACTCAACAGACAACAGTGTGAATTATGACAGAACACAACACAAACAATACAATTAATTAGACACCTCAACAATGTAACATTAATGTAATGTAATAGTATGAAACTGCAAAACTGAAACTGAAAGAGCAATAGAGGTCCGGAACCGGTGCGATATGGGACACAAACTGGTCCCTGGCTGGTCCCTCCTGATGTAAGGCTGATGTTCTAAAACATGATCATTCTATCTGTCCAGTAGAAACTCAGTGTAGCTTCATTATCCAGTGCCACCAAGAGGAGGATGAGGGTTTTTGAGCCTTGGTTTCTCCAGGTTTCATACTAATGCCTTGTTAAAGTGAGTTTTCCCTACGACTGTCACTGTGCTTGCTCATTATGGGCATATTTCTTGTGTCATTATCAGGTTAGTTCAGATGTTGTCACTTTAAGAGTGATTGTTCTGTCAACATCCAAAAGACTTCCATTCTCTAACTACAGGGGGCAGTCTCCCTGGAGCCACGTGGTGGTCTGCTGAACGTAGGATTCGAACCAATGACCTCTTGGTCCAGAGGCAAATATCCTACACACTAGGCCACCACCACCCCAGAAACAATGGAGACAATACAATAAATAGACACCACTACAATATAACAGTAATGTAATAGGGCAGCTGGTGGCCTAGTGGTTAGGGCATTAGCCCTGCGTTCAGAAGGTAATGGGTTCGATTTCCAAGACTGCTAAGCACCTCTGAGGTTCCCTTAAGTAAGGTACCGTCCCCACACACTGCTCCCCAGGCGCTGTGTTCCCGACTGCCCGCTGCTTCACTTGGTGACTGGGTAAAATACAGAGGAAGAATTTCACACTGTGTGCTGTGGTGTGTTCACGTATGACAGAATGATCACTTTCAGGTAATGTAACAGTATAGTGTGAACGGGATGTAAACCTTCCAGAGTGACTAGTGTTACACTATAAATGTGATTATTATTGCACAGAAGGCAGTTACAGCATTGTACAAAGCACAGAAACAACAAAGTAAATAGACATCACCGAAATGTAACAGTAGTGAGAGTGGGTAAGAGATCTTGTCCACTGGCTTTTAGGCCACAAGTCACACAGCATGTTAAAGCAAACCTTGCTTGGTCTTTTAACATTTGGGTTGCATTACTAATGCTATGGAAAGTCTTTTCCTCTGTGTTTGTCTGTTATTAACAACACTAACACAACCACATCAGATCGCCACAAAAGTATTTGGACACTGCTCCTAATTACCGAGTTCAGGTGTTTCAGCCACACCCACTGCAAAAAGGCATACAAAATCAATTTACTGCATAGCCATGCAATCTCCACAGGCAAACACCCTTTGAAGGTGTCACTCTCACGGGAAGTTGCCTTCGTTACCAGTCAGTTTGTGAAATTTCTTGCAGCCTGCTGGATGAATCTGGGTCGTTTTTCAGACATCAAGAGAACATTGCCTACCAAAAGGCATGATGCCAGGGATGAAGTTTGGTGGAAACCGTTTGTGGCAACAGTTTGGGGAAGACTGCTCTAGCGTGACTGTTCCCTTCTGCACCGACCAACACGTTTTGACAGTTCTGGTGTGGAGGAACTTCAGAGATCCCTGCACAGATCCCTGACTGAGCCCTCGGGCTTTCTGTCCAACACCAGTGCCAGACCTCACAAATGCTCTTTTGACTGAATGAGCACCAGTTCCCACAGACACTCCAAAATCTTGTGAAAAGCCTTCCAAGGAGAGTGAAAGCTCTGGAAAGGGGGGTTCCATATTAAGGCCCATGGTTTTGGAACAGAATATGGCCAGGCGTATGCATGCAGTTTTCAGCATAATGTATAACCCGGTATGCATTTGGGGGGCTTTAACTATTTATCATACAGCTCGTTATTATTATTTATTTATCATGCAGCTCATTATTCTTATATTCTTTCCCTGTTTTTCGCTTTTTGTGAGATTTGTCCTCTCCCTGTTTTCTTGTCTATGTTGTTGTTTACATTCTCTATGTGTCTTTGTTTATGTGTCTGTTTCATGTGAGCATGTTTCGGTCTTAGCCCCGCCTCTAACCCTAACCCTAACCCTAACCCCGCCCACTCATTATCCTGTCCACCTGTGTCTTGTTTCTGTCTCCGCCCCTGCTCAGGTGTGCTCATTTGTTTAGGTAATGTACATTCAGCCACTGTTTTTAGTCTAATTCTGACTGGCTCTTGGTGTTTTTGCTCGGTAATTTTGGATTAATGTTTGTACTCAGTTTTTCTGACCCTTAATATTTTATTTTTTGGATTGGTGTTTCTGGCTATTCTTCTTGCTCTGTGTGTTTTTTGCCTAGTTGATTGCTCTCTGTTTTTGCCCCTCTTCTGGTGGTGGTTATGTACACATCCCTGTCTCTTCTTGCTTTATTTTGTTTTTGTTTTGTTGGTCCCTGTGTTAGTTTGTCTGCCTGTGTCTTGTTCCTGTCTCAGCCTAGGAGTCTCTAATTTGTTTGTTAATGTGTATACATGCATGTATATATAAAGTGATGGCGGACATCCGACCGGACCAATTCAGCACCATGGCCAGCTACCTGGGAATTCAATTCAATTCAATTTTATTTATACAGCACTTTTTACAACCTAGTTGTCACAAAGCAGCTTTACAGGGTCCAGCTCTGAGCCGCTAGTGAGCCAAAGGAAGGAAGAAACCTCGGGAGGAACCAAGACTCAGAAGGTGAACCTGTCCTCCTCTGATCGACCCGGAGGGAAAGGAAAAGAGAATCTCTACTGAGATAAATGACTAAAGCTAGCGGGCGGAGCCCTGGTACAACCCGCAGCTGAAGGAGATGATCGACTCACCCTCAGTGAGGAGACCTGTGGGTGTAAAAGGGGCCCAGTAGAGCTGAGTGGTGTTCTCGGACACATGCAGGAGCTACACGACCGCCTCTACTTATTTCACCTCATAGACTCGAGCCCAGAAGACCACCAGCACCCTGCCGGTGCCCACCTGGGCTCCAGGGTCAACAGCTGGCACTCTCTTACCCAGCCTGGTTCACTGCTACCCTCTCTGAACACCCGGTGAACCCTGCACGAGTACCCCTGCACCAACACTTGTAAGAAAAAAAGGATCTAATAAAGCATGTGTGTAGAAGACCTACGCCTGACGCCTCGTGTCTTGTTTGTGGCTCTGACAGCTGACAGTGCCTAGTGTTTTTCTTTGCCTAGTTCATTGCTTGGTGTTTCTGCTCCTCTTGTTTTACGCCCCAGTCTCTTTTCGTTTTATGTTGTTTTTGTTTTGTTAGTGCCTTTGTTAGTTCAGTGTCCTGTTAGTCCCTGTTTACTTGTTCTTTTGTTAATAAAGTCCTATTCATGCTTACATCCTACTCCCCATTTCCTCCATGAGACAATTATTTGCAGACTGTAACAGTGAGGCCTTTGCTGTGCTGTGAGAAACTTCATCTGCAAACCTGAAACTCTGGAAATGTTAGAGGTCTGAAACATGCTCATTCTATCTGTCCAGTTCAGTAGAAACTCAGTATAGCTTCATTATCCAGGGGTTTTTTGAGCCGTGGTTCCTCTAGGTTCCTTATACCTGTCCTGTTAAAGTGAGTTTTCCGTGTCACTGTCAATGTGCTAGCTCATTATAGGCACATTTCCAGTATTTTCCTGTCACTATCTGGCCTGTGATATGTTTGTGTGACATTTGTTCTCACTTTAAGAGTGATTTATTCTATGAGGAAGTTATAGTGACATGAGATAAGGACTTGTTTATACCAATCTCCAAACTATGCCACCACCGCTGGTATTAGAACTTGGATCAGTCTGAGTGTGACTGAGACTATCTTTGTTGACTGAAGCAGTGTGTGGAGACAGTACCTGCTAATAGGTACCTTAGTGGGGCCACTGGCAGTCCTGGGATGTGAACCCACAACCTTTCGATTGCAGAGGTAGCTCCTTAACTACAAGCCCACCAGCTGCCTCTTAACCAATTAAATTGTGTTTAGTTATGTTTGAAAAACAATTCAAGCCTCCATTATATTTGTTTAGCAATGTAATGACAAATTCACAATTTTACGCATAATTGGTCAAACTGGCATTCAGTGGCATTCAGTATGTTAGATGAGAATACACAAGCTTTTAAGCCTTTGAATGGGTGCCAACATTTTTCTCCAGTCCTTATAATCCTGCTGTCTTCTTGCATTCCTGTAATACTGAAAGGTAGCCTTTCCTATTAAACGTCTCCATCTTTCTATTATTATTCTAAACTGTGGTCTTTGTAATGACTGAGGTATATTAATGTCATAGAAATGATACACTTCACACACTTTCATACACTTCCAACGTTTTCTGTTCATCTTGGAGAATGATCATCAGAATGATACTGATTGATGGTGATAAGCTTCCATTAAAGCAAAGAATAGTGAAGTGTGGTGGGAACACACCACATCACAGTGTGAAATTCCTTCTTTGCGTTTAACCCATTCATCAAGTGAACACAGCGCCTGGGGAGCAGTGTGTGGGGATGATACCTTACTCAAGCGAACCTCAGTGGTGCCACTAGCAGTCTTGGGATTCAAACCCACAACCTTCTGATCACAGGGTCAACTCCCTAACCTCCAACATCCGCCACTGTGTAAAAGTGAAACATATAAAATATACTTAGTCCCACGTATGCGTAATCTGAGTAAAGGTAAAAGGAAAAATGAGTCATGTACTTTTACTCATCTTTAATCTGTATGTAAAGGAGTGTGAGCTTTCAGCTAATAAACATAGGTAAATATAGGCAAGTGTACATAAATAAACCAAAAGCTGATTTATCCTCCTAAGCTACAGGAGAGGCTTCGCTTCTGCTTATGACCTCCTGCTGTCTGGAATAAAGTGTCTCTCTTATGCAGTTGAGGAGGGCTGGGAACTACCACAGGAGGAAGAGAACACAAAAAGGGAACATCTGCTGCTGAAGAGTCTGCGGCACCTTGACATCTGGCAACCCAGCAGCTCCATGAAGCAGCACCAGCGGCACCAGACCAGCAGGAGGCAATATTGTGCTCCGAAAGACTCCGTCCTACCTATTGATGTACATTTGCTGCATTTTCCAGAACATCATTAACCTGCTTAAAAGGGACAAGGAACCACATCAATGTCCCGAGACTTGAACAGACTACTGATCTGACAGAACAATTTACAGTGCAAGCAGGAATATAAATCAATTATATATTCCATCACACTGTTACATTGTATAGTTTTTAGTCTATTCTATTGGTTATAGGGCTTCTACTTTCTCCTCTTGTTCTGTGCACTCTCCTGCTGTAACAGTTTGCGAGAACATCATTAACCTACTTGAAAGGGACTAAAACAAGGAACCACATCAATGTCCTGAGACGTGAACAGACTACTGATAGGACAATTTAGAGTGGAAGAATGAATTTCAATTAGTGTGGGATATATATATATATATATAGTTTTCTCTTCTTTCACTTTGTTGCTATAACAATGCAAATTTCCTACCTGTGAGACTAATTTAAGGTCATCATATCTTTTATTATATGGAGTCGATTTGCTATGACTCTGCATGCTGTAAACAGTGGGGAACTAGTGGCAATAACATAGCAACCTAAGACTAAAGTACATCATTTAACTTTATAAACTGAACATGATCTCTCACGACCAAACTGATTATTAGGGACCCATCTTTACAAACTATTGGCACAGAGAATCATATTAGTTTAGTACTTTCTAAGGGGATTCAAGCAGAAGAAAAAGAGAAGAAGGTTACGAAAGGGCAGCAGCTCAAAAAAACTTGTGCATTACCAAAGTGCTTGGTTGAGCAATAAAGGGCCTGTGTTATGAAAAACTTCACTTTTTTCAATTCTGAAACAAAAGAGTTTGATGTAAACACTGACATTTTCCAAACACACCACTCCCCAGTCCATACAGCCAGAGATATACTGTTACTGGGACCAGAGCCTAGTAGCCTGTGACTGCCAGGGGCCTCGAGGAACCTCAGACCACAAGGCCAAGGCAGTTCAAATATCGCAGACAGTCCACTGTAGGTACAAAAGTTAAATTAACAAATAGCCCTTGAATATGTAAAAACTAAATAAATAAATAAATCCAGAAAAAGCCCCTCAGACTCTGCCCCGAATTTGGAAAAATGCATCAGTTGAGGATGTGGTCAGACAGTCGTATATGCTTCTTAATCTGGCTACTGGCGACCCACTGCAGGGACCCACTGTTCCCTCCATAATCAGCTTGTGGTCTAGTGCAGGGGTTCCCAACCTGGGATCCAGGCCCCCCTTAGGGGAGCGTTAGAGACCGCAGGGGGTGCGCACAATTTTGTCTGCACTGAGGTTACCAAAATTATATTTGGACACATTAAATTAATAAAATCCCAAGGTCTGAGAAACATAAAAGTGTGTGTGTATATGTGTGTGTGTGTGTGTGTGTGTGTGTGTATATAAGAGTATAAGAACAAAAAACTATAACCGCTGTTTATTTTTTGCAAATAAAAGTTTGTAATCAATCACTTTATTCTTTTTGTGTGTCTATGCGGGTAAGATCTGGGGGGCCTGGCTGGAACTTGGACAAGGGGGGCTTCAAGGGAAAAAGGTTAGGAACCACTGGTTAGGGTGTTGCTCCTGTGTTCAGAAGGTTGTGAGTTTGAATCCCAGGACTGTTAGTGGCACCACTGTGGTACCCTTAAGGTACCGTCCCCACACACTGCTCTCCGGGTGCTGTGTTCCTGGATGCCCACTGCTTCATTTGGTGAATGGGTTAAATACGGAGAGGAATTTCACGGTGTACTGTGTTGACATGTGACAAAAATGCAAAAATGGGCAAGACAAGAGTGGAAGTTGTTAGAGCTATTAAGGGGGGACCAGTTCCATTGTAAAGTCTATGCATTTGAATTCAATTGAAATTAAAGTCCTTGTTGGTATGTGAGCAGACATCCCAATACTTTTGTCTAAATGTATGTTACATTTCTCCTAGTGCTGTTACAAGGCAAGTTTATTTTTTATTTTAGTTTATTTTTGTGTTATGGTCAGATAGTGAGTGGGCTCCAAAGATGTTTGTGTTCAGTGACCTTGTCCCTGCATACAGTCTGTACATAGAAATTAAGCAGCAACAACGACCACTCCAGCTGTAATCCTCCAGCGCTGCACTTCTTAATTCCGTTCCTGCCAACCCAAGGCACTGCAGGCTTTCAAGTATTTTTGATTTAACACATCTAATTCAGCTCATCAACTGATTACGAAGAAAAACGTGCTGCAGCGGGTCCCCAGCAGCAGGATTAAGATAAACTGGCTTAGCACATAGGACTGTGTAACCATATCCTCTACTGATGCATACACTACATGAACAAAAGTAATGGGACGTCTGACCATTACACCATCAGAGACAATGACAATGCATTCAAATCCATGGACTTTAATCCGGAGTTGGTCCCCCTGCAGCAATAACAGCTTACACTCTTCTTGGAAGGCTTTCCACAAGAGCTTGAAGTTTCTGTGGGAATTTGTGTCCATTCATTCTGTAGCATTTATGAGGTCAGACACTGATGTTGGTGAGAAGGT
>JBBPCY010072021.1:0-11392 GCA_037974405.1 Brachyalestes nurse | reverse complement strand
TTGACTTGAGTGGAGGATATCCCTATGTTGATGGACTGTACTGCAATATTACCTGTAAACTTTGCCAATCGTAGTCGTCAGGAGAAGATCGATCCACGAATTTTTGAATCGATATCGTATTTTTTGAACAAGAATCGATATTGATTGGTGAATCGATTTTTTTTTTTTTTTTAACCCAGCCCTAATTATTTGTTTGTTTTTAGTTTGTCTAGTATATGTGGAGAAAATGACAATACATTTGACTTTGACTTTGACACAGTTTCATTTACCACAGTAATCTTAATATCTAAACAGTTTTTAAATATTATTTTCACAGGGGGCTATAACTTTTGCACAATAAATTAATTTTTGTGATATTACAAAACCCACATATGTTACTTATACATATATATTAAAAACACCTCAGCCAATCAGGGCTTTAAGGGTTAAATATTGGAATAACGAGACTTTTGCTGGATTACAAGAAGAACTTGATTCATTAGAACAGCCAGTAACTCACCTGGAGCTGTGATGGGTCCCTCTGTCAGAAACACTGTGATTGGTTAGAAGTCACTTACATATTGCAGCCTTTTGTGATATCAGTATTACAGAGACCAGTATCTCGATAACAGACGAAATATTGTGCAGCACTAGTGTTTCCAGTAATATAAGGCCAGTTAGGTTTAAATAAACAAATAATTATAATAAAACAAGTGTGTCCATAATAATGGACTAATACTGGACTAATAATAATGAATTGTGTGGTTGTTGACTCTGCAGAGCATCAGAAGATGTGTTACACAGCCCTGGTTTTGGCTATGATCTTCTCAATGGGGGAGCAGGTGCCCTACCGTCACTATGGTAACAACCACACACTGCCCATTACCACACACTGCCTATTAAATCACACTGCTGATTGAAACCCCCTCATTCTCTCTTTCTCTCTCTCTGTGTCTCTCACTCTCTCTGTCTTTCTTTGTTATTCTTTCTTTCTCTCTCAGATCATCTGAACTCCAGTTTTGTTTTGTTTCTTCTGGACGTTATTGAGGATGGTCTTCCCTCAGACTCTACAGAACAGTTGCCTGACCTTTTTATCAACCTGCTGCTGGCCTTCAACCTCCACCTCACAGGTACACGGATAGATGAATAGATAAATAGAATGATGGACTAATGGATGGATGAATGGATTTATATATTTGTGTGATTTACGTTAATGTGAGTGTTCTGATCGCGCGTGTGTGTGTGTGTGTGTGTGTGTGTGTGTGTGTGCGCGTGTGTGCGTGTGTGCGTGTATGTTGGTGTGTTCCTCAGTTCCTGACAATAACATGGTGATGCAGACACTGATAAAGAGACACAACGTGAAGAACCTGACAGAGAAGATTCTGCTGCTACTTAACAGAGGAGGTTTGTCTCTCTCTCTCTCTCTCTCTCTCTCTCTCTCTCTCTCTCTCTTTCTCCCTCACACACACTCTCTTTCTCACACACACACACTCACACACACACACTTTCACACACTCACTGTCTCTCTCACACACACACACACACACACACACTCTCACTCACATACATACACACATTCACATTCACATACACAAACGCTCACACTCTCACATACACATAGACACACACACTCTCTCTCTCACACACACACACATACATGCACATATTCACACACATACATTCACACACACACACACACACACACCGCACACGCACACAGACACTCACATTCACACACACTCTCTCACATAGACACACAGTCACACACATTCACACACAAACACACAACACTTCTTATTCACACATACAGACACATATTGACATACATTCACATTCACACACATGTGCATTCTCTCTCTCACACACAAACACACACTCTCACTTACACACATGCTTATTTACACACATACTCTCTCTCTCTCTCACACACACACATACTCTCTCTCTCACACACTCACACACATTCTCACACAAACATACACAAACACTTCTTATTCACACATACAGACACACATATTGACATACACATTCACATGCATTTTCTCTCTCTCTCTCTCTCACACACACACACACTCACTTACACACATGCTTATTCACATACATACTCTCTCTCTCTCTCACACACACACACACAGACACACTATTCAGTTCAGTAAATAATTGATCCTTTTTGCATTAAACTTTTAAAAAATAAATAAAATAAAAAATAGAATTTTATTTTTCAGCACTTTGTGATGTCTGCGAAAATCACTCTAAATGTCTTTTTTTCCCCGGTTTTCTCCTGCAGAAGACCCCGTGTGTGTATTTAAACACGACCCTCCCGCTCCTCACTCCGTGCTGAAGTTCCTGCAGGATGTCTTTGCCAGCCGAGACTCTGCGGATATTTTCTATCACACCGATATGATGGTGATGATTGACATTGCTGTCCGTCAGATCTCTGATCTGTCTCCCGGAGACAAGGTGCGGCAGCAGAACATGTCTGGCTTGAAGGGGCCTGTAACATTTTTCTTCTGTTTTATTTCTTTTTTTAAGGTCTACTTATGATGCCTTTTGACCAAAAACAGGAATATATTTTAAGATCACAATTTCCAGCCTGCACCTCACTGGAAAAGCAGTCCAGGCTAAAACACTCCTTATAGCTTCAGTATGAATGGGGGGAGCTTTCATACTGAATTTCTCTCTTTCTTTCTCTTTCTCTCTCTTTTTCTCTGTCTTTCTCTATGTGCCTCTCTCTCCATTTCTCTCACTATCTCCCTCTGTTCCTTTCTCTCTCTCTCTCTCTCTCTCTTCCTCAACTTCCTCAAATTCAAGTAGCTTTATTGGCTGGACTGTTTTGTAATATTTAAAACGGAACATGTGAAAATCAGTTCTTGAGAATAATTATCATAAAAGGTCAGTAATACAGTAATTTATAGGTAAGCAATGAAATCATGTAAGTTACTGATTATCATAAAGCGCTATTAAAGTAAAGACACGATTAATAAAATGTTGATAAACAATAATGAAGACAAAAAAGTAGTAACAATAAGAATAGTAATAATAGAAGCAGCTTGTTTAATTATGTTGGTCAGGAGGCTGTGGAGTTACTCTCTCTCTCTTTCTATCTCTCTCCCTTCTCTCTTTAGTTGAGGATGGAGTATCTCTCCCTCATGCACGCTATAATTCGCTCCACTGACTACCTGGAGCACCAGCACCGTCTGTCTGACCTGCAGGCAACGCTGGAGAGGATTCTGGGTGAGGAGGATGACCCCGGGGAGGACAAGAACTTGACAACGTCCCGGCAGATGGACAAACTCATCGTCCAGCAGATCTACAAAGAGTTTCCTCAGATCAGCAGGAACTGAGGCTTCGGTCCCAAATGCTGACAGAGCACAAGCCAGGGAGGACCCTCAGGGGGCATGTAAACTTTAAAGATAAAACCAGAAAAGCGCAAATTAACAAGTTCTAGACACCAAACAGTGTCAGGTTTGTAATTCTGCATGATGCTCCTAAAGCTTAAGCACAAAAAAGCATAATAACTGCATTTAGTCTGTGTTCAGTTACAAAACACTAAACACTATTGAGTCAAGAGTAAAAATAATAATAAATATAAATGGATTATGTTTAAGTAAGGCTGGCCCAAATAATAATGCGAATACTTTGTAGGGCTACACAGTATTAACAGTTATCACGATATCCGTCTCTGCAATACTGATATAACAGAAGGCTGCAATATGCAAATGAGCCTCTAACCAGTCTTTCTCACAGGGTGACCAATCACAGCTCCAGGTGAGTTAGTGGGTGTTCTGATGAATTGAGGTATTTGTGTAATCCGACAAAATTATTTTGAGGCCCATATTCTACATTTTTCTTTTATTTTATCTTTTTTTTCCAAAATGTTAACGAAAAATATAATTCCTCATAATTAATTCATACACCGTTTTGTTTACCTCTAAGAATTAAACAGGCTGTTTTTGTTACTGTACCTTTAACACTAATATGTAACTATTCAAAAGGTAACACAGAAGGTGGGACTAAACCGAATAAGGAGCTGTATGGAAATGTGACACAAAAACTTCGATTTGAAAACAGGCTTTTGCAGCTTTATGGAGTGTATGGATCGGAGTGAATGTAAATTTTGAAAAATGACTTCAACCCTCTTTATTTCCAGAAAAGTGATTTTATGAGCCCTTTAATATTCTGCAGTCGCAATATGTAGCAGTAAGATCACTTTACTGATATTTTGTCTATATTTTGCAGCTCTATCATGCTGGTATTCAAATCTTTATTTAGTATTCAGGCACATAGAATTTGTAGCCTAAACTACAACACATTTAATCGGAATCTAAAAAAAAGTAAGACTAATCCCAATCCCAATCACTCGTCTCTTAGGAGGTGTGGCTAAAACCTGGCGCTCAGAGCCTCAAACCTGATAGTTAGAATAGAAAAAAGCAGCTAAACTAAAACTCTGTTTATGAATGTATAAAAGGAATTAGAATTTTTTATATCCTTACTGTTTGCATGGCCCAAATACAAAAGCTGTTTGTGAGGCTTCTACAGCAACATACTGCACACAAGCAGCAGGGCTTCAGACAAGCGATATGTCCGCCGCTGCCCCCTGCTGGATGAATTTTACATGAACGTAAAGACTTAAATTAGGCTTAATTATGAATTATGTTATTTTTAAAGGGTGATTTTGAGAATGGATATTCAAGTCTTTGTTTTGAAACAGTCAGATTGTAAAATGCTCTTTGGACCAGCTCTTATAATGAGATTAATAGTGTTTAGTGAACAAATAGAACCATGTTCAGATTTAACACTCCACTTGCTTTGGTCAATTAATATATACATTAATCAGTAATCAGCTCTCACTTAATCAAACTGCCGATATTATTAAGTCCCCCTGGAAGGGCCCTTGCTGGAATGTGCTCCTGCAGTTTTGGGACACTGGTCTTACTGGTTTAGCAGTAGCAGACTCTACTGGTTACGAAAAATCAGACCTTTTAAAAGTAATAAAATGTACAAATAGATTATCTGAAAAATCTAAAGCTTTGCAAAATACAGAGCCTCACTGCTGACGAGAGGTGGGACCAATACGATACTATCGCGATATTCAGTTTACGATACCATATTTATTGACGTTATTGATTCTTCAGCTTAAAAGCTGATGTACAGGAGACTTTGCAGTGTCTCGCCCACTCTGACCTCCCACAAGAAATGAAAGCGGTGTTGCCCCACCTTGTAGACTGCAGGAGCAGTACGATCAGTAAACTCTTATACCAAAATTTAAAAAAAAGAGAGAGAAAATATTAAATTAATATTGTGCTGAAAATATCGCGATACTAAACTGTATTGATTATTTCCCACCTCTCCCGCTTACCCATTAAGCTGTGCTGAACTTCAGCGGTCCTGAAGGAACTGAAACCGCGGCTGCAATGCTGCACTCTGAAAGTCTTCTGAATGGCCGTGTTTGGATGAAAAATGAGGGATGAATCTGACACTGGGCCAATGGTGTTTGCATATCCTTTATTTTTACTTTCCTTAGTCTTTTAATCAGATATGAATCATCTCGTCTCTTAGCCTCTACGTCTCTGACACTTTTACATATCAGACGACTCAACTGTGACTCTCTCTCTTTCTCTCTCCCTCTTTCTTGCTCTCTTTATGCCGCTCTCACCTTCTTTCCTTCTCTCTTTATGTCTCACCTTCTTTCTTTCTCTCTTTATGCCTCTCTCCCTCTCTGTCTCATCTTTAACCTCTTTTCCACTCTTTCACCATCTGTCTGTGTAATTTTGTGCATTTCTGTCTTATGTGAACCACTTAAATGGGAATTCCACCAACCCCTTTTTTTTCTTTTTTTTTTACATATTAAGACGTAAACAGAGTCATCCAGGGTGGAGTCAGAACAGTTCACAGTGGTGGTGAATGGAACCAGACGTCTGATGCCTCAGACATTGTTTTACCAGTCTACCAGAGTTTTCAGAAGCTTTTGGTCCTAAAACGAATCCCATTCATAGTGGAGGGACACATGCAGGGTATTGTGAAGCAAAATAGTTCCTGAAGAAAAGTGATTTAGGTCAGATTCACCACTATTTTACCATCATCAACATTCATATAAACACTCAGAGACATGAGATTAGAGACGGCTGGATTTGTGTAGGAGATGTCTGGTTCCATTCGCCTAAAGTGTAAAGTGTCTGTAATGAACCGTTTCACACTCTGGATGACTCAAAAATACTGAATTATGGGAGAATTTTCAATATTTGCTCTCCTGTGACCTGCCAGAATTTAGTCAGTATTATAACTGTGATGTTACACAAACCCTTTCAGCACAGTGGAACGTACACTTAACACACACACGGAGTGAATGAATGAAGGCCTGTCTGACTGTTGAGTGCTAGTGTTAAAGGGAGTGTGTGTAAAACTGTTGCCACCTTTAAGAAGCTGTTGTGTGTTTCTCAGAGTGTTCAGGAGAGGAACTGGTCAAAAATGGTATTTTCTTAATAGTTTACAAGCCTAATAAAAAAACGCCAGCCGTCCTAATGAACACTACACTGTGGTTCAGTGTGACTTTTTTTTAATAAACGTGATGAAAAAGAACCTAAACCAGCTTTCACTTAAGATAAAAAAAAACATCTATCACACTGGATCATGAAAAAATCATTACTTTCTGCTACTTTGTCTAATCCATACTACATGCAGGGTGTGGAATTAAAATCTGAAGGCAGATTTTGTCTGTCATGTCAGGATTTTAAGTTATGCATGGATCAGATCCCCATCAGAACGGTCATTTTCAGCAGAACTGAATCGGGAGGAATCGGCACTGGATTCTCTGCGTCATCCGATACTGGTTTAAGAGCAACTCCCAGTCAGGATAGACGGGTTTTGACTTATTCTTTTTCAGAAATCCAGACATTGTAGTCATACAGAAACTGCAGTCTGAGTAAAGGGTAAAGGGCACAGCTTTTCTTTTCCACTGAAACACTGAGTGAGGCCAGAGGAACAACCAGTACAGCAGATATGAGGCGTCCAGCTTTTATCCTCCTCTCCAGGTTCACATTAGAAACAGCGTGATGTAACAAATGTAACAGAAATTGTCAGGATGGTTAACACGGTCTTCTCATGTTTTGCTTAAAAATTTACCCTCTATCCAAGAAGACTGTGATCCATCTCGTCTTAAACGGAGCTGACCTCAGCTCATCGACAGGCCTGAACTCTCACAGCACTGAATTCAACCAGGAAACGTATTTCAAACATGATTGCAAAACAATGTTATGCCTATAACTTTAAACCAGAATATGCTAGGAAAATGTTGATTGCAGATTTGGATTCAGCACAGTGGATTTCATGCAAATCGCGTTTTACTTCCAGTAGAACTAGCAGAATTATTGTTGCAGTTCCACAATAATCTATATTTTTGCCCTTTAGGCCAAACCATCATTTTAAAAGGGGAAGTTACACTAACTTTTTTTAACCTCCTGTTTTTTCTGCATAACTCAAAAGTGAACCAGGGAACCCCAGACATCTCCAAAGGCGGGCTTGAATCATAGTGACTTCTTACTGAGAGTCAAAAACACCAGGAATCCGACAAACATCGAACAGTAAATGCAGACACCACCAGCATCTAAATATTAAGAAACAACATCATGCATCAGTTATAACACCTGAGGTGTCTGAGAATAGACAACATCTAACATCTAGCGACTAATGTTAACTGTCTGTCTCGAGCAGCCTAGAAATGATTTTGCAATATTGTTAGGTGGTATCACAATACACTATATATTCAGTACTGTACAAAAGTTCTAAGCATTTCATCATATTTTGCTTTGAATCACTTTGCTAGTGCAAAAATACTATTTCCTGTCTGTCAAACTGTCTCATCTTTGTCATACTGAGGAGATTAAATGAAAGAAATGGGAACAAATGTTTTATTGTGACAGGCTGCAAAGTACCTAAAGATACAAGGAGCCTAGATAAAGAAGTTCCAACCACTCAGCATTCAGCACCACCATCATCTGGAATCATCTGCACCTCCTACAAACAGAAGCTGCCTAGAAACTACTTAGCAACCAAATCCTACACCGCAACAAGCACCTAGCAACACCCTAGCAACCACTTTGTATATCAGAATCAGAAAACTTAATTGATCCTGGAGGAAATTGCTTTGACCCAGGTAACATAGCAACCACCTCATCCATCATAGCAACTGATTAGAAACTACTTAGCAACCACACTGTATCTGATAGCAACCATCTAGAAACTCCTGAGCAACCACATTGTATCTGAAAGCAACCCACTAGAAACTTCCTAGCCACAACCTCCTTCACACAGCAGCTGCATAAATACTACTTAGCAACCACCTCCTAGACCATAGCAACCACTTAAAAACTACTTAGCTACCCACTCCGACACCATAGCAACCACCTTTTATACCAACCACAAATAAACTTAGTCTTTTTTCTTTACTAAATAAATCATACCGGTCACTTTTGACCAGGAACACAACAGGTGTGATTTTGTGCTACTTTTTAAGAAAATTTAAATGGTTTAAAAAACAGTGTCCTTGGTAAACATTGAAATTAGGTACTCTGTGATAAAAAGTACAAAATGTTTCATCTTAATATGTGTTACAGTCAAAATAATCTCTCTGTAATATTTTGTTCTAAAAAAAAAACAGTTGTATGACCCCATGTGAATGAGGCCTACAAGCCATAAATAGGAAATGGAAGTTCAAAACCTGTAATATTCACATAAATTTGAGTTAGTAGAGAGTTCCAACACAACATTAGGTAGTAAAATATATATTATCATGGATTTATAGTCAACTAAAATGATCCTGGTCAATAGTGACCGGGAACACAAAGAGTGTTACGCCTAAATGAACACAACAGGAGGGTTAAAATTGGCAAAAACAGTTAAGTTTCCAATTAATGTCCATGTGTTTTTTTCAGCACTGGCGCCCCCTGGCGGCGCAAATCTGCAGAACAGCAGTGCAACACTCATATGCGTCCGGGTGCAAACACATGTAGGTGAAAGGTCTCCAGTACTGCAAGGTCTGTCCGTCCCAGTACTCACCTGAACCCCCTGCAGACCTTTTGGGCATTTATTTGTTTATTGTTATTATTTTTTGGACCGTGAACCATGTCGAAGCAGCCGCAGCCTATAAGTCCAGTGAAGAATTTCTTCGCCGGGGGGTTTGGAGGTGTGTGTCTGGTGTTTGCTGGTCATCCTCTGGACACAATTAAGGTGATTAGGGGGACAGTCAAATGTTTTTTGGGGGTTAAATATGAGTTTAAGTCTTTTATGATTTGGAAAAGTTGGCAAAAATGAAGTTTTGAGTGCTTTTTGCTCAGGCGCCGGACTGTAACTGCAGTGGCATTTAAGGTGGAACGGAGTTCCAAAAACAAACCAGCAAAAAGGAAGATTTGTTAGGAATGTCTCATTTTAGCCTTCAGAAACAAGACACTCTTATTCTCTTGTGCTTACATGCTTTTTTTCCATTTACTCTGTCTTTTGTCATGTTTGTGCTTTTAAATGTATGTTTTAATGTATTTTTACATGGTTTTGCCCTTGTTAAATGCATTATTCTGATTTCATTTTATTCTTACATTGAGAGACAAAGTTAGACTGAGCCACCGTTTCCAGATCGCAAATATGATCTTAAATATCAACGAGTCTTTATACATTTTATGATTTCAAAGCGTTCACCGAGGACTTGGACTCTTCACCTTTGACCCACATGCCTTATAGCCTGAGACTGTACCACGTGACTGGCCCTGCAGGGTGTTCACTTTTAGCTCTAAGTGGTGCAATACACTCGCTTGTGTGGTTTCTGATGCTGCATGGCTTTCTATTATCTATAAACATTGACAGAATTGTGCTTTAGACTTGCTTATAAGGTTTTTGATGCTGTACAACGTATTGTGTGATTTGTTATTGTCTGTAAAAGTGATCATAGTGGTGCAACAGACTCATATGTGGTTTCTGAAGTGGTCCGAACTTTTGTTATCTACAAACATATAAAGAATTGTGCTATACACTCACTTATGCGGTTTCTGATGCGGTACAACTTATCTACAAACACGGTCAGAGTTGTGCTGTAGACTTGCTTATGTGGTTTCTAATGAACCAATGATATATTCGTAAATAAGGTCAAAGTTGTGCTTTAGACTTGTCTGTGGTTTCTAAAGCTGCACGACTTATTGTCTGTAAACACTGTCTAGTTTGTGCTCGCCTGTGTGGTTTCTGACACTTACAACTTATCTATAAACATGTTGTGCTATACACACGTTTATGTGGTTTCTGATGCTGTACCACATATTATTGTCAATAAACGAAGTCAAAGTTGTGCTTTGCAATCACTTATATGGTTTCTGACACATACAACCTATCTATAAACATGGTCGAAGTTGCACTGTAGACTTGCTTATATGGTTTCTGATGCCATACAACTTCGTAAAGTTGTGCTATAGACTTGTTTATGTGGTTTCTTATGCTGTAAGATTGATTATTATCTATAAACATGCAAATATCATATGGGTTTTCTTCTTTTCGTTGTTGAAGCACAAACAGGAGTTCTAACAGCTACCCTAGAGGAGACTGTAGAGCACAATGTCATAAAAATGTTGGCTGGTCATTCAGATCACCGACTGAAATATTGATTGATTTGTAAAGCCTGAACAATCCTGGATTTGTTTTCTCTTTTCCCTCAGGTGCGGCTCCAGACCCAACCGAAGCCCGTTCCAGGCCAGACTCCACTCTATGCTGGAACGTTCGACTGCTTCAGAAAGACCCTCGCCAAGGAGGTGGGCCAGAACTTCACCCACATCTACTGGATCTTTACTGGTCAGAGCTTTTTGTACACACTGACCAGTCTGTACCACAGTGGTTTCACACAAACAGTCAAAATTAGTTAACAGCCTTGGGGCTTAATACCTCAGTTAATGTGTAACATTAATATATAATAGATAACTAATAATTCTATTATCAATAATAATATTTTTGGGACAGTATTTTGAGGGAGGGCTTTTCAGAACCTAATGTGTTACTCTTAACACCGCCCCACACTTGTACAGCTTACTAAATGCATAACAGTTTAATTCAAATTAATACATTCACGCATCACTGTTATCCAGGGGCAGAAAAATCAGATCACACTCAGCTGAAGATGTTTTGGGGAAATGAACCCAAGGGGAAGCGGGGAAGGGGAAGGCCTAATAAGTCACTCAGTCAGGAGAGAAAATAAAAGGGAAGGAACATTGTTCTTACATATTATCTTTCTGATAAATATTCTGTTGAGTTACAAATGTTTCATTATTACAGATGTTGCATTACTACGGTTGATTCATTATTACATATGATTTAACCTGTTCACTGTCCATCCCATATTTGGGATGGAGGCAAGATCAGCCCAGAAATATACGTTTTTTGCTAT
>JBBPCY010072020.1:0-11393 GCA_037974405.1 Brachyalestes nurse | reverse complement strand
AGTGTGATGTGAGGGTGAAGGTGATGGTGAGGCTGATGCTGATGAGGGTGATGATGAAGGTGATGTGAGGGTGAAGGTGAGGCTGATGATGATGATGAGGGTGATGATGATGAGGGTGATGGTGAGGGTGAGGATGAGGGTGATGACAATGGTGATGGTGAGGTTAGGGTGATGGTGAGGGTGATGATCATGGTGAGGGTGAGGGTGATGGTGGGGGTGAGGACTGGCCATCGGACATAATGGGCATTTGCCCGGTGGGCCGATGGTAAATTTGGGCCAGCACGGAATCCAGTCAGCACCACTTCCTGGAAGAAAGACCCCGAGTGGGGCCCCGGCGGTGCGGAATCCGTCAGGTGATGTTGAAGGTGATGGTGATTATGAGGGTGATAGTGATGGAGATGGTGATGGTGAGGGTGATAATGATGGAGATGGTGATGGTGAGGGTGATGGTGAGGGTGATGGTGAGGGTGATGGTGAGGGTGATAGTGATGGAGATGGAGATGGTGAGGGTGATTATGATGGAGATGGTGATGGTGAGGGTGAGGGTGATAGTAATGGTGATGGAGAGGGTGATGATGATGGTGATGGTGAAGGTCATGGTGATTATGAGGGTGATAGTGATGGAGACGGTAATAGTGAAGGTGATGGTGATGGAGATGGTGAGGTGTTGGTGGTGATAGTAAGGGTGAAGGTGATGGAGATGATGATGATTATGGTGAGATTGATGGTGAGGGTGATGGACTTTGTTCAGATGTTGGTGAGATGAGCCCCTGATAGGTTTCCATTCTGTAGAGTAAGACCTGGGCCTTCAGCTACAGCCTCCTATACCTTCTTCTGGTTTATCGATTTACTTTGTTCACTTTACTAACTTACTTTATCTATTTCACTTATTTTATGAACTAACTTATTTTACTTTACTAACATGCTTTACGTATTGTACTTAATTATTTTGTTTATTCATTTAGTGTGTTATTTGCTTACCTTATTTACTTATTGCTTTATTTGCTTAGTTTATGTACTGCTTTCCCCCACAATATGGATTTATAATTGTGATGTCATAGTTATTATGAACGTATTGCTGATACGATTTTATTATCAGTAGTTATTATTATCAATCTTTATTTTATGTTTTGTTTGTTTGTTTTGTCATATAAACGATAAAGAAACAACTGACCAATAAGAACGGTTTTTCTGTGTGACTTCACTTCCCAATTTTAGAAAACACAGCTTGGTCTCTTTCTCTCTCTCACACACTCACACACACACGCACAGAGGGAAAAAAAGCAGCTCTTGCCATCCGGTTCTGGTGAGTGCGTTTGTAAGTGTGTGTGTGTGTGTGTGTGTGTGTGAGAGAGAGAGAGAGAGAGAGAAAGAGAGCGCAGTAGAGATGGTGTGAAGGCTGTTGAGGCTGCGCGCGCGTCGCCTTCACCCCCCCAGCAGGGCTCCAGGCGCAGCTAAAACGCACCACAAAGCCTCTTAGATGAGCTCCACGCGCTCCTGCTATGGACTGCACGATTAAGGTAGCCACCCACTCTCTCTCTCTCTCTCTCTCTCTCTCCCCACTTCTTTCCTTCTCGTACTAAATTTCCTCTTCCTTCCCGCTCGCGGTCTGCACGTCGCCTCTTTAATAACACGAGAAACCGCCACGCGACTTTTACACTAAAAAAACGCACACACACACTGAAATGGAATCCGGCCTGCGACGCAATGTGTGAGTGAATCTGTGTTTTATTTCTTCAAATTTTTGGTTCCTAGTGAGCAGGCGATGAAAGCGCGAACGCGAGACCTCTTTTAAAACACGCGCACTCGCGCGCACACACATGCATGTATACCACACACACACACGCAAGCACTTGCAGGCTAATGGCCGGGGGTAGACAGCGCGCACAGCCTGGATGAGCGCGGAAACTTCATGGAACGAACCCCATCGGGTAATTTTCCTTTAACCTTTCTTTCGACTTAAATATTGATTTTAAATGAGTGAATTTTTTATTTAGATGTTTACGCCTCGCACGCGGATCTGAAGGCTGTCAGAGTTTAAGGGACATTTTGCAAAGCTGCTTGAGGTGCAAAATGGCTGCGCGCGTTTGTCTCTGAAGTTTGGTGTGCTGTGCATTTACGATCCGCTGTCAATTTGTGCACCAAATTCGTATTAAAACTAATTCGAACAATTTAAATATGTACCGAATAAAATAAACGAAACAAAATAAAAAACAACGAACAGTCGTTCTGTATCAGGACTGAAAATAAAAGTAAATATGTTAATATCAAAAATAAGAAATTAATTAAACAAAACTGTACGTCCTTTTTATTCATACTTTTAACGAATTAGCGAAGCAAATTAAGGGGCTAAATAAAAGGCTAATTAAGGGTGTGGTAGGAATGAGCGCGCGATACAGATGTGTACACATGTGTTAAGGACAACTGTCTGTGATGATGAAGCTGCTGCTGCAGAAAACTGATTTGCAAATTTAGCGAAAAAAATCAGATTAAAACTGCCAACCCTATTATTATAACTATAATTAATATTATTGTTGTTATTTTTATTATTATTACTATTCTCGAGCAAAACGAAGTCTCAGGGTGTTAAAGTAACTCATCACTTATTCAGATATTGATCTAAAAACAAAACGGCTTTTTTAAAAGATATTTCATTTTAATATTAACTATAGCGGTTTAAAATTCTGTAAATAAGAAACGATGTAACCTGCTTTGCGGTTTTTGTTTACAGCTTTGGTGTAAATATAAGCTGTGTTAAAAGGTGCGAAATAATGGGAACCCTTTGATAAGAGCTAGATGTTTGTCCCTCCATGCAAGAGATGATTTGATGTTCCACACTGAATGCTTTGATGAGTGCTAAAGATTTGTCCATCCATGCAGTAGATGTTCTGATGTTCCGCACTGCTGCTGTTTGACACTGTATCGATTAATTCTTGATCTGCTGGAAGTGCATTCCTCAGCATGCTTGTTCAACAGTGTGACTCTGTGCATGCGTGCGAGTGTGTGTGCTTGTGTGTGTGTGTGTGCGTGCGTGTGTGTGTGTGCGTGTGTGTGTGTGTGTGTGTGTGTGTGCAGGTGCCCTTATCTCCACTCAACACACTTCCTGTGTCTCAAACCTCAGACTTTCCGCACACACACACTTCCGCTCAAAAAAGGGGCAACAAAAGAATATAAAAACTAAAAGAAATCCAAGTTTGCGCGCCCAGTGGTGCCAAGCACATTGTTCGGCCTATCAATGCGCCTTTGCGCACGACGAGAAGATAAAGTGCGCAACGCGCGCAAACAAGAGCGTCTTCTTGACTCTGAGCTTGCGCGCGCCGATGTTGATGATTAAAAAAAACTTGTGAAAAACCGCAGAGGGTTGTTTGCAGCGCGAGGCGCAGCTGTGCGTGTATTTGCAAAATCAGCATCGGGCCAACTTCTCCTTTCTTTCTCCAAGAGAATGCGCGCGGGGCTTCTCTCGGTCCGTCTTTAACTCCAATGAATTAAAGAAATAAACACACACACACACACACACACACACACACACACACACATATATATATATATATATATATCTATATACACACATTCACACACTCACATATACATACATACACACACACATACACTCATACACACATTGTCACACATACATACACACATACACTTACATACACACACTCACATATTTACAAACTCTCTCTCACACATACAGACACACACGTGCACCTCGGAAGGTGCGTAAGCTTGCAGAATTTCATTTCTTCTTTTTCTAATTGTTTTTATATTTAGAAATAAAGCTCAGCTTTCTAGTTGCTGACCAAAGTGGGAGGCAAACACTCCCAGCAGGCCACCCCTCCTCCCCACACACACACATACACACCAGTTCATCTTTTAGAACAGAATTCCAAAACCCAGAGATTTAAAAGTGTTAAAGAATTAAAATTCAGAAAATAGAGTGAATAAAATCACAATGCATCACTTTGCTGGTTAGACACAGCTATTTAAAATGTTTTAAAATATTCCTACTAAATTGCTAAATTAAATACAATTTTCGCATTTTGAGGCAGACTACTTACTCATAAATTAATTTTTAAAAGCCATAACATTTGTCAAATTCGTTTTCTGGGACTATTACTAGATAAATACTTCAATTGCTGTTACTACTCTTAAATATACATTATGACGCACTAATGGTGTAAAATGACCAAAGCTGTACAGTTACAGTTAACATTAGCTAGCTCAAAATTTGTCATTTATATTTTTGGCGCTCTTAAAAGTAAAAAAAGCCGATAATTATCTAGAATTATCTGCTTATCTAAGAGTTATTACTGTTGCAAATATTAGCACTCATGCTACTTTCCTAGAATTAATAAATGACAGTTGATTTCTGTTGATGATCTGACTTTAAACGATTAAAATAGGATTAACAGCAAAAAATCGTCTGTAGCTAAATTACTATTGAAAATGGGTACTCTGCATTGCATCCTGGGATATATTGGAAGCTACAATAGAAGTGATGTCCTTCAATTGTAGTGAACTAAAATTTAACGAGAGAGTCAAATTTTCTAATGTTTAAATTTACTGTATATTTAGAGCAGGTGTGGTAAATGAAATAAAGAAGAGCTGTACAGTAACATTAAAGGCAGTGTGAGCGGCTGCTGATGTTTTTATAGTTTGGTTGATGTAATTTTCAGTTTTCCATCACCTCACCAACAGATCACTAACTATAAATACAGGAAGACCCGTTTTGAGAATTTGGGCAGCACTGCAATTAGAATTAGCTGAATGTATTCTGGGCAGTGAGGTGGAAAGCCGATCTGAGGTCTCATAACAAACTATCTCAGCTCAATTCAGCAAGAAGTTCATATCCAAAACATTGGCATGTTACAGCTATATTTCAATATCAAACTTTAAAATTGTATCAATGAACAAAACCTGCAAGTTTTACTGATTTATGATTCTTATATGCAGTTTTATTTTGCAGGGGTGTGTCAACGCTTCATATGCACTGCAATATCCTAATTTAATTAAATATCTAAGAATCAGGAAACTTTATTTATCCCAGAGGAGACACAAAGAAAAAAAAACAAGAACAATATACACAGAATATAAAATACAAATAATATTCTTCAGAAATACTCTTTGCTAAATACACTATTTTACATACACAAATGCTGTAAGAGAGGTGAATATACATTCTATAGGTCAATACATTACTGCTGAGTAATTTACTAGTGAACACAAGTATCTTGTGCAATAGGTTAATGTATTACAAAATTAGCTTCAAACAGACATTATAAATAATCTTTAAAATACACGAATGCATGTAAGGGTTAAGAACTGGTTTCCGAAGAAATTAGTTCAAGGCGTGTCGCAATTCAATTAACTAAAAACTTTTGGGCGAAACTCCTGGACAGTTTAGCAGAAGGTAGAGCAGAACCTGACTGACCAGAGAGAAGGTGCATCAGATCTTTCTTTAGAGCTCAACCTCAGTGTTATTGCAAGCACAGTGTGCAGGCCGTGTTTTCTGCAGCAGCCGTGTTTGGTTTCGCAGCAACAGCAGCTGATATGAAACTCATCGAACAGGAAGTCAGTTGTGGCTAGAGCTCAGTTTAATGTGTAAGTTCATCACACTGGGGCAGAGAAAGAGAGAGATAGAAAGATAGAGAGAAAAGTGAGAGAACGGGTGTCAATGGTGTGTGCGCGCGCGTGTGTGTGCTAATTCGCACGTGTATGTAAACGTTTGTGGTCAGAAATTTGCAGAACATTCAGAACTCCTGGTCATGTGGTCCAAAAGGCTAAGATGAATGGGGCTTCCAGTGTGTTCTTCGCAGTGAGATGGTCTCCAACGGCAAACATTCAAATCTTGAAGCCGATCACATCACTTTATCTTATCGGTTATGTTAAGCTAACTCAAATCCACCACCGAAAGCTTTCACCCATCCTGCTGCTCCTCCCCCTTCGCCGCTGCACTATTAACCACATTTTCTGATGATCCAGCGCCCGTGCACTCAGGTACGTTAAGAGGGAGGGGTGCAGAAGGGCTTAGGCTTCAGTAACCTTTTGCACAAGTTTTTCTGCTGCTTCTCACGGGGCCAGCCTGCTTTCACTTCTCTACAGGCTAGCTGCATCAACAGGCATGCATGTAGAACTCACGAGGCGGAGCTGGAGCTTTTTAGAAGCCTTTGTTGGAGGTATGAAGTTTGCTGCTTTGTGAAGTTATCCCTGGTTTAATTTGAGACTGGAAGGAAATTGGAACCAACTGCAAGACTGTGACTAGAGCTGCATACCATACAGTGATATCAGGACTCCAAAAGACAGGATTATGCACATTAGAACCACAGAACCATTGCTGGTTCCCTAAAGGATCTTTCCATGGATGTTGTTGCAAAGATGAACCTTTTTAAAGTTGCACAAGTTTAAAGAACCTCCACAGAATGCAAAAGTCCTTGATGGTTTTTCTTAGACCTGTACATCCAAGCCAAGAATGATTATTTAAATGTTAGTGTTGTTAAAATGGCTTGTTTGATAATTTTACCAACCAGGAATGGGATAGACTAATAATGTTTTTGAAAATAAAGTCAACAAATTGAAATAAACTCATTAATATTTATTTCCTAAAGCAGAATCGTTCTGAAGAGATATGTCTATATGTACATGTGGATAAAGTTTTGCTATATGGAAACCAGAAACTTCACATTTTTACAAAAATGTGATATTTGTCAGTGTTGTGGTGTGCATAGTGACATACACTGAAATGTGCTTTATGATTAAAACATTTCAAATAATAATAAATGAAATAAATACATAAATAACAATGGTAATCTCTAAGCAGCACCAGAGGCTTTTAACTTTAATCAACAGTCTTTTGGCACAAGAGAATATATGGAACACGTCATCTGCACTAATTGAGTAAAGGTAGAGCACAATGCAGTTTAGCAATTCATCAAGGTTGTCTCCTCCCTGCCTGCTGACCCTAGATCCCCCAAAGCTCAGGACAAATTTGTTTTTCAGCTCAGAAATGACCCACATCTCTCCCCCTTCTCTGTTTCCTATCCCCTTGCCTGAGCCAAAAGGTTTCGCTGCACATGGGGGATCGATTTCCTGCGGGCACCAAAAAAGCTGAGTGGTGACGCAAAAGAGCTCCAAAGACAATACCTAACCCTTCCAAACAAGTGCATGCACTGTAGTAACACAAACACTCATGCACAAACACTTACATACATTTGAATATATAAAGCAACCCACCAAACCTTATGTTGGCATGGAAGCGTGGTCTTCAAAGAGGAAGGAACAAAATGAACAGGTTTACTCCTTACCGACTAAACGTCCGCTTGATAAGGCCCTTAAAACCAAACAGTCACTGAGGTAATTATATAATAAAATGTAAACGTAAACATTGCTGAAACCTACTACAGTAAGAAGTAGCCACAGGGTTAACCAACACAGAGCGAAAGGTTATTCCGGGTTTCCAACTAGACCATCAACTTTCAGATGCTGCTTGCAATGTTTCAACCAAGCAGCAAGAGACTAGAGTGAACACTGCCCTGTTGGAATAATAAAATTTTAGATGCTGATGCTGAAAATTTGAGACTTATTTCTTCGCTCAAAATCAAGCCTGCACTATTCTCAATAGAATAAGCACTACTGAGCAATCCTCAAGTATTGCCAGGTAGCCAAGAAGGAGGTGTGCTTTGTGGAGTCATCCTTGTTTAAATCAAGAATGACAGGAAATTGGAACCAATTTCAGGATTGAGACCAGAATCAAAATACAGTGATAAACACAACGACAACACAGTGATAACTGGAGTTATCCAAGACTTCAAAGAGAGGGCTATGAAAATTTAAAAAAATTTAAAATGAATGTCATAGAACCATTGATGAACAGGTGAACCTTCTAAAGTTTCTAAAGTTTAAAGAACTTCTGCCTAAGTTCCACATAGAAACATGGTTGGTGTAGCTTCTGTGGTTTTGAAAATCTCTGTTTATTCACATAAACTCATGTGTGCAAAGCTATTTGTGCAAAGTGCCCTGTAAGGCTTTTGGATTAGCCGTCAATGAGAATGGACCTCAAACATTTCTGAACTGCTGAAGTATTGTACTGTATGGTAGTCATTACCAGTTGAAGTATTCCGGGATTGTCTGGAAACTTGGGCCTACTCCCCACATTGTTCCTCGTCTAGTTACGTGGACCTTTCTGAAATACCTGACTCATTGTCTCAAGAGTAGCCAAGATGACTGCTTCCATGTTAGCCATAGCACCGTCACGTTCTCAATAACAATTTGATTCCAAAGCATTACAACCCAACATTGTCCAGTGTTTTCCAACAATCTCCAATGAACCCAACTGAATGAACTGAGTAACAGCATGTGACATGCAAAGACACATTTAGTAAACGATGACATTGGCAGGCCAGTGTTGGGAACACTCGCTAAAATTTATGTGTTTTTACCACACTCTGTATTAGCCCAGACCGTTCTTCTGCACACCCTTCAAGCTATTCTTGGGTTGATTGTGTATTTCCTGACTGTGGCTGTTGGGTTATTTTAAACCAAAAATAGACCCAGCTTATATCAAAGACCTGGGTGAACATGGTCTATTCTTTACAAGAAAAGCAATCAGCAGCGCTGCAATAACCAGCCTCAAATATGAGCAATGCTACATCCTAATAAAATCCCACTAACACCAAGCAGGCTGTTCTTCGGTGCTACAGGCTGTGCCAAACCTTTTCATTGTTATTGTGTGTGTGTGTGTGTTAGGAGGCTCTGTCGGTGGTGAGTGAGGATCAGTCCATATTTGAGCCAGCATTCGGCAGTGCCCAGGCCGTGCACATGAAGGGTGAGATCCCCTCACCGGCGCAGCCTGTTTTCAGGCAGGGCTCAGAGGAAAGCACAGAGTCCACCGAGCCCGACTGGACGGCATCATCAGCACCAAACTCCAAAAGAGGCGAACACATCAATGGAGCCAGGTGGCAGAACACATACCAATATGACTACAAACAGTAAAACAGTAAAAACTATAATATGTGTTGAGACAGACAGAGAAAGCAAAAATTATAATTATACAATGTCACTATCACATAGATAGATGTATAGATAGTTTGTTATGATGTACTCCCCCACACTAACGGTCCACGTGTGTCTCAGTCGGGAGTCCCCAGTGGAGAGCAGCGGGGGTAAACGGAGTCGCCACATCAGCAGCAGTGATGGAAGCCAGCTGGGATATCAGGCCTCGTACCCAGACCCCCGGACCAGTCCACAGGCCCCCACCCCTCCCAGCAGCACCATGGAAGAGAAGAGGGTAATCGTCCCAGCAGGTGAGCAAACAGTCTGCTCCAACTTCACTATGTGCTTAGTTACTGATCAGTCTAGGCTCCATGCATACATACATACATACACACAAACACAAATAGTTAAAAAGTAAATATAGAGTGTGCTATTAATTCTATGAACACTTTTAGGAAAGTTTGGGCCATTTTTGTTTTGGTTTTTAGGGACAAATATTCTCACACTAAAATCTATAGTTCTCACACAAAAATCAGTGCTGTAGAAACAGCACAACACAGATGACTATCTGTAACATTCCTGTTGTACAGTCCTGTTATATATTCAAAAATTCCACTCATATTACTATTTATTATTGTTTACCATTTTCATAACAGGAGGCTCATTGGATGCAGCTATACTGGATATATTAACATCATAGTCCATATAATTATAACATTATTTCCACTTTAATCTATACCATCATTACCATCAGAATATATCCCATTATTACATTACTATGATTATCTATGCCATTATTACATTATTACCAGTCTGTCAATATTACATTCTCTAGCATTGTTACATCATACCATTATATTCTATATCATTATTAAATTATTACCGTAAAAGTCTATACCCTTTTTACATTATCACCATTATTGTCTATATCAGTATTACATTATCATAGTCTGTATCATTATTGTGTTATTGCTATTATAGCCTTCATCATATCATCATTCGGGAAGAGGCACATTAGCAGGCGGTGCCCAAAATGGTGGCGCTGGAGCTGCTGGAAGTGATGAAAGTTTAAAGACCCTAAGCAGATGCTCAGGTTGAGTCTCCTGAGCAACTCCTTAGGGTCTTTGACCTTCCAGCACTAGAGAAAGGCCAAGAGGTCATGTCTTATGATGCTGCGCCTAAACCTAAACTCAGGAAAAGTCAATAATATAAACCATTTCCCCCATTTTAGCCTCAATTACTGGGCCGAACTACACCACACATATACCAGTCCATGCATTTAGTGCAGAAAGCACATTTCCCACAATGCCCCAGCATCTCTTCTTTGAACACATTCCATGGTCTGGCAACTGTTCTCAATACAGCACTAATGGCAGGTAAACAGTATTTAACAAGTTGGAAATGCTTGTTGGCAGTAATGATGGTGCTTTGGTTAGGACCACTTAGGAGCCACTAAAGGTATAAATAAGCCAGTGTAACAAAGAGGGATTAGGCCTAGTCCTGGTCTACACTAAATTTTGAATAGAGAGGAACCTGGACCATGTAGTCTGATTTTATAGTTAGATTGTGTATGACTTTCATACAAAAGGGATGTTATATAGTTCATAACTGCTGTTCCAAAGCTGCTGTACCCAACAAGCATGCAAAAACAAAAACTACAAGCCAATTGTATGATTTATTTGATTATTTCCATTCCACCTTTAACTTTGTAGCTGCTACATTCCGCTATTATGATTCAGATGATCCATTCCACTTTAAAGGATGAAGCTGTTACACACTCTGGCTTTTAACCCAAATTTTAGACTCCACCGTAAATTCTGCAGCTGTTCCACTCTGCTACTCATGATTCGAATGATCCATTCACCTTAAACGATACTCCTGTTACACATCGCTGCTTGTGATTTGAGGGGCGGTAGTAGCCTAGTGAGAAAAGACACTTAACCCTCAGTTGCTCCAGGAGGACTATCCCTGTAACTAATGATTATTAGTGGCTCTGGATAAGGGCGTACGCCAAATGCCACGTTATTTATTTGAATGATCCATTCCACCTTAAATTGTGCAGCCGCTGAACTCTGCTGCTAACGATTTGAATAATCCATTACACCTTAAAATATGCTTTTTTAAAACTGTAGAACGAGGCAAATGTCAAACCAATTTCAGCTTCTTAATTAGTGAGTTATGCATTAATAACGGCCAATGTTTTTAGTCAATGTTAAAGTCAAAACATGAAAAGAGGTGTTAGAATCAAGCATAATAATCTGCCAATAGATCGAGAAAATTTCACGTAAGGTAGAAAACAGTTTCTAAAAACTAGATTTATTATTTATTTATTTATTTATTCGGGACAGTGCACATTAATGAACAATCAAATACAATGAACAATCAAGTACTGACTGTAAATG
>JBBPCY010072019.1:0-11395 GCA_037974405.1 Brachyalestes nurse | reverse complement strand
GTGCTTGTGTAGGAATTTAACAGACACTGGCATGGAACGGTTGTCATACTCATAGAGATGCTGATTTAAAAATAAATTGCATAGCTGTATTTTGTAGTGATATGGTAAAACATTTATATTGCAAATATAAATATGTTTCAAAAATGTAGCTCTGCTTGAATGATTTGCCTGACAAAGTCTATGAAAAAAGTGAAATGTCCAGCCTTACAAACAAAGCAGAGAATTGATTGCAAACTCTGCTGCATTTCTTTCCAGCAACAGCAATAGCAGGATAAATCATTTGACGTGCATTGTTCTGCAAAACTTCAATTATACAGTCAAAGAAATGCAGGGGGAAGCAAGAAGGCCTGTTTGATCTAATTTTCTCACAGAACAACCACTGCAAGAAAGGGACACTATTTGCAAAGAAAATGACACCATGCTTTGGAAAGCATTTTCTGCAAAACTCTTCTCACCACAGATACTGTAACTCTGGATAACAATTTGTATAAAACTGAGTGGTGAACGTTCTGGCAGGTCTATGGGAGTGGGGAACACAAAAAAGTGTCTAAAGTAGATATAAAGTGTACAATAGTGGTAGGTTGCCCAATAAAGTTAGTTTTAATTTAATTAAAACTACATTCTCTCTTGTGTTTATGAGAATTTTAATACATGATTTTTTTATTACTAAACTGATTGAACCTGAATAATCACAACAGTAATGAACACATTTATTTTTGTGTTCCTTTATATTCCCCCATTGGGAATGGGGACTATATTCTCATGCGCAGCTGCCTCTAGTTCTAATGACATTTTTACTACATTTTTTACTACTGACACAACTAGAGAGAAAATTCCTAAAGAAATTTTGAGATGGGTTTGCTGTGCATGAGCTGGTTTTCCTAATAAAGTGTCCGGTCTGTGCCATATGAAGTTTTGGAAATGTGTGGTGAAGTATTAATGAGCTGAACCAAAATATTAATGGAAGTGTATTGAGGAAAAAATAATGCAAAAGATGAGTGCAGGGCTAGCATGGAGGGGGTGGATATGTGTAGCAACGTGGCCTGAGGTCTCCGTGTGGAGACTGAAAGTTTTGTCTCCTGAAAGTGCATTTGTTTCAATTGGATCAAAAATGTTTGGAAGTGAATGGGGGAAAAAGGGATGAGTGATAAGCAAGGAAACGACATGTGCTGGTCAAAACTGACCACGTTTGAGTGTTGGGGGGAGTTGGCCTGAGGTATCACTTAAATGTTTGGATTTCAGACAAAGCATATACGAGCAGGACGGTCTGAAAAGTGAACCCCATTCACTGTCTATTTTTTTCCGTCTTTATTGGAGTATTTTGTTGCTATGGTGACTCAAAACAGAAACAAAAGCAATACCACTCCTCGAGGTGCCAAGCCGAACGTTTTGATATACGTGGCCTGGGTGCATGCTATGGTTCAAGCCATATTAAGTGAGACAAAAAAATAAGAAATAAAGAAACTGTTTAGACATGAAGCATATAGGCCTGCCCATTGAAATGAATAGGAGCTGAATTAAAGACCTGTATGTGCAATTAAAGGGGAGAACTTTAAACAAGTTGAATTTGCCAAATGGCATCTGGATACTTTTAAGTATACGGCGTGGATATCTCCTCACATTCATTTTGAGTGAACTGGACTGAATTATGGCCTTTATATGCGTGTGTGTGGGTCTACACATGATTGACAGAATTCTCATATCTTTCAAACATTTCATTATGGGCATATAAGTGGTAGAAAACATCAGACTGCATGATTGCAAGGATATTCAATACGGAGGTTGCCAAATATAGATTCAGGTTGTTTATTCATCTACGTATTTATTTGACGAATTCTTAAATATTCTAGGAATGATAGTAGGACTGCACTGCGATGAGAGAATAAAATGGTGTTGAAGCACACTAAAAAGGCTGTCTTGCTCTAGGCATGTCTTTATGAGCCATGATAGGTTATCACGAGAATAAATCTCATCAACTACCTAGAAAGAAATAGAGAAGACCTGTGGTGACAGATACTAATAAAATCTGTTTCATCTCTCCAATGAGGTGAACAGCAGATAGGAGGGTATTTACATTTTGAGAGCATGCCACTATAGTTCTAGGTATGAAAAATCTGACAAGCTTTGCTCACAGTGTTTAATTACCTTTTGGACATTTCTTATTCACACTTTGGACAGTTTGACCTGCCTTACCAGTCCAAATGAGTCAGTTAAGACTTAACAAGTTACTTAAGCTTGTTTCTACATACCATAATTACTGTTTTATACTTATGTTAATGAAATACAACGTAACTGAGCATTAACATTTGCAGAAAAATTCTATATATTCTATATATAAGTGTTTACCTACTTGTGCATAAAGCTGTTTATGCAGAGGCCATATATATATAAAACTGATTTGTGTACAAATATGCCTCAAGTGCTGTCCCAAACATGGCTCTAGGTTATTGCATATTAAGATGTGATTTTTCCTCATCACTGAGCCTTTTTTTCTATGTGCTGGCATTTAATCTGCAAATGATCCTGCCTTACATCTTTGTTTTAATAAGCAAACAAATTACCATATCACGGCTACATGCATCAAGTGCAGAGTAAAAGACTTCATGGGTCATTAATCTTGCCTGACAAGACATTCCATTATTACTACTACACCCTTAAAAAAGGTCTTTCATGGGTCCTTTAGTAAAAGCTTTCTTTTTAGTAATTAGAGAACCATGACCACATCTGAGGGTTTAAATGGTCCTCAATAATGGAGAAGCTGTTGTAGCCCTTCTAATGATTGAATTCGGCTACTTTAAGGTGCACACACTGCTCACACAGGTGCTCAATTCTGCTTATACAGCACATATAATCTCTACAGAAAAGATCCTCTGGAACCACCGCAAAAGAACCTAAGGTCACCACACCCAATGCCCAACATCAGCTAGAACATTGGGCTGTGGTTCACCATCCAATATCTTTTCAGAGTTTAAATAGTTTTAAATAGTTCTATTTGTTTGACTGAGTTTGGGCCTTTAGTAAGAAGAGGATATCATTCTTTTGCCTCTAAAATTGGTTGGGAGGAAAAGTTAGTAGTGAATAAAGGTTAAAAAGTAGGTAAGCATTTTACATATACAACTAGCAAGATCTCATTTTGACAGTTTAAAAGCATAAGACAGTATGACTTGGATTTGACAAGCTAATATTCCTTTAAGTGTTACACTGCAATATTTTCATGATAATGTTTTGGTTATAGTCTCTCAGGTACAGTTTGCAAAAATATACTCTAATAAGCACTGGAATAAACTATAAATGAACTAAACTTAATAAAATAAACTTATTTTCTGCCTGCTTTGAACAGTAACCACTGGGAATCATTTAAAGTTAAAACAAATACAATAAATATGTGTAGTACAAGCAATGTGTCACGTTCTCCACAGATTTCTATTTTGACTTTATTTACAGAAATCAAAACAGGCATGAGGGTCAAAACGCAAAACCAAAAACAGGAACCTGAAGCCGGAGCAACACTACACTCAAGAATGATACACATTCCAAACATGAATGACGGTGGACCGACACAGGGATACGAGACAATTAAGACTAAATACACAAATGACTAAGACCTGAACCAATCATGAAATACAATCACTAAACACATAAACACCTGACAGCTGTAACTAAAGACATGAAACTAGACACTGGTGCACATAGACACAATTTCATAACAAAATATCCCACATAAAACAGAAAAAGGCTGCCTCCGCTGACCAGGGATTTCACACAATGTGATACATCTATAGTAAGTATTCAAATACTCTCTATTTTTGTCATGTTTTCATTTGGCCTCAGATTTATTTCTAATAACCGTAATAAAAACTGCTTAGATAAATTGCTAAGACAATGTGCCTAACACTGAACACATACCAGAGGCCCCACGGTATCAATCCCCAATAGATTTCTCTGAATGTTACCACAAAAGACTCACTTTGATTGATTCATTAAGAACCATCAACTGAAAGGATTTTAGAGCACCAAAAGTGTTTCTTCTATCGCATCACACAAATAACCCTTTTTGGGGCCTTTACTAAGAGTGCAGCTGTCAAAATGTCAACACGTGTTAGGAAGCAAAATGAATCAGCATTTCAATAAGGAATGAACCTAAAACTATGGCTGATCTGCGATTAATCAAACATAGTTCATGGAGTCTGCACCACGCCTATTGTTTTGTGGGGAAAAAACACCGCTCAGGGCTCAGCACCAAACATGCCATGATGAGGCTGAAAGGTGCTTATAATTTGCCTGAATTTAACTCTGGATTAACAAACAAAAACTGCCCAGCCCTGCCAACTAACTGCCCAGTATGCACACTCATGAGGTGCCGTGTTTAAAAAGCACACTCTATGAGCTTAAGGCAAAACAGAAAATGACAAATCAGTGACGGACAATTCATGAACTTAAACATTCTATGGTGTGAGTTATAATTCAAATCTACTTGAATTATATCTCACACCATAGAATGATTAAGTTCACTGATTTGTCATTTTCAGTTTTCGTTTGTAGTTTCGTTTGTTAATCCAGAGTTAAATTTAGGCAAATTATAAGCACCTTTCAGCCTCATCACGGCATGTTTGGTGCTGAGCCCTAAGCGCTGTTTTTTTTTCACAAAACAGTAGGCATGGTACAGACTGAGCTATGTTTGATTAATTGCAGATCAGCCCCATAGTTTTAGATTTATTCCTTAGTGAAATGCCAATTCTCTGCATCACTATAAAAAGTGTGGAAAACATAACTGTGCACAAAAATTGCCACATCATGATGAATTCTGTGCCACATCTTCTCACATGTGAATCACAGATGTTTATGTAGGCTTATGTCGATGTTTCTCGAAAGGTTTATGAATGTGTCGTGTTGGCTTCATTTTATTAAACATAGATCCTTTATGCAGAAATACCTTTCAATAGGTCTTGATAGTCTTGATTATTTTTAATTCTTGAACGTTTTTGTAGGTTCTCTGTAAAGGTTCTACATTGTTTTAAAATGAGAAAAAAGGGGTTGTGGCCAAAGACTACCAGACAGATCAGGACCACAGGCTAATTATTTATTATTCTGCGCTTGCATATTCCTTCAGACATTAACATTTGCACCCCTTCGCTGTCGAGGGGTATCCCAAGACAACAATAAGTTGTGTCTTCACTGTCTGGTAGGCATCCCAGCAAGGCGAAGGTGAAAGTGTTTTTGTTGACTGAAACCACGCGTGACTTTCTCTAACCCTTTGGGAGCAGATCCACTTCAGCATGAAGGGCCAAGAGCCACCATTTGCCCCTGTTTGTCTGTTCTATATTTTGTTGTACAGAGGTCAAGAGGAGAACATGAGGGAACTGGGCCTCAATGGCCCATTCAGCCTGTTTGATATAAAACCAGGGGAAATCCCTGTCCTTTTTCTCAGACAGAGTCACATGATCTGGCATCCATATCCAGAGTAGTGGAAATGGAAGGCTTGGCCCCTGAAAAGTTCTCACCTAGATAGTGCTTACACCTTCTCTACCAAGTGGCATTATTTAATTAAGTGATTTGTTTACGTGTTTAACTGTTAAACTGATTTAGTATAGGATGGAGATATTTCTGTTTTGGCACTTAACATTTAGCAAAGGCACTTAAGGTTTAGCAACCCACTGTTTCACTTGGTGGATGGGTTAAACGCAGAAAAAGAATTTCACACTCTTCACACTGTGTGCTGTTGTGTAGTGTGTTCACACATGACTATAGGGGGCCACTTTACTTATTTTAATGGTGGTCCATCACATAATAATGTGCACCATTTTTCTTCTACTTTAAAATCTGCCTTCACAAAGTGTGGTTTGAAATAGAAATGTAATATCCCGTTCCCACCAGCATTGGTGCCATCTGCATGAGAATGCATGGTAAATTCTTGTTCATTTCCAGGATGCAACAGTCTCATCCTGTCTGTTTTTGTTTCCTTCTGTTTCATCTTGTTTTGTGCTTTTCTGCCACACCGTGTCTTTGTTTTCCTTGTCCCATACACTTTATATATTTTTCTGCTCATGCCCTGCCTTTCCATACTCCACATACCTTTGTTTTCATTCTCTGTGTATCTTTGTTTTCATTCTCTGTCACAACCTGTCCCGTACCTTGCACTTTCTGTTTTGGCTCTTATCTCTAATGTATATTAAAGGGTAATGCATTTTTTCAATGTTATGCATGTTCATTCCTCAAAGTAATTTTATATCTTTATTAAGAAGGATGCACATGTCTTATTTGCATTTTATTATAACAACACTGTCCATAACATCTTCCTAAATTTAATTTAAACCGCATTTCCCAGAAATCTGTGCAAAGTGAACATTCATAACCAAGGACTATAAATGGAGGCCAATTAGGGCCTATGTTGAAGGTGTGAGACTGAAGAATTTGTGATATTCAGATTGGAATGATTTTTGCTTTGATTGCTTTTATGTATGCTCTGTTGTTAGGCAGCTCTGTTTTGGGGTGTTGCCTCAGGCTGCACTACAGTGACGCTCACACCAAAGTGGAGTATGTGGAGGTTATTTATGCTACGTTTAAGAGCCAGGTGCTGTTGTTGGTAACTCTCTCTCTTCCTTCGTTCACTTTGGATGAGGATTAGCTGTTATGTAAACCATGTACTGTGAGGGCTCTTCATGCTTATGGGGCATGCACAGCCCATGCGTAAAACTGGTCAGCTGTTTCACTGTTACAGAGCCTGCTATGAGTGTCTTCTCAGCATTATGCTGGGAGCAAAGGGCGGCCAGTGTAGTACAATGTGTAGTGTTCTCACTGAATCAGTTTCTAACACATGTTGACGTGACTAATATGAAAGGGAAGCTCAGGGCTATGTATATAACCCTGAACCCTATGCAAAGGAACAAGATGATAGTATGTTGTTTTGCCACACTGTCTTCTTGGTCTTTTCAGAAGCTCTCTTTGCTAAGGATGCCAAAATACCAAATGTATAATAGGAACTGGACCTCATCTAAGCATACTTTAGGGTATTAGTTGTATTAACCCTGATCCCACTCCAATTCTTTATTATAGGAGGTCCTTACGACACAGATCCATGCCTATGACAGTGAATTTTATGTTAGTTGAAACACACCCTAGCCTAGTCAGTTACCTATCCTAACACAGTTGTAAAATCATAATCTAGAACATAAAAACACAACTAAGCCACAGTTATATTTTATATGGAAATGTAGCTGAATTTGCATTAGTATGTATGTTATAAAATTAGTAAATTATATTTTTCCCAAGAATCTAGCACTAAAATAGATGAAAAATAATTTATAGCCACAAAAAAGAAAAAGAAAATACGGAGGATATCTGCGATTACCACCAATTTGCGGGAGTTTCTGTGAACAATTGTAATAATTAATAAAAAATCTGTGAATGACTAAATCCACCGATGCTGAACTGCGAATTAGCGGAGGTTTACTGTACTAATATAAACATAAATATCTTAACACTGCATTTTAAAGTAATAATCATAAATCCATATTTACCACACTATAACATGCCAGTTCAACCCTAACCCTAACCCTAACCCTAAAACTAAGATAAAAGCACATTTTAACACCTAGCTTATGAGTGTAAGCAAAGGAATACATTTTATTACAACACAGTTTAATTATTTACAAATAAATATGAGAAAATAGTTTATATGGTCCATGAGTAATGGTAATGCGTGCAGCCTTTTTAGCTGCTGAGTTAACTGGAACAACAATGGCTGCTGAAGGGGTTTTGTCATCGTCTACAGGTGTTATTTCCTCAGCCAATATGTCAGTTTGCCAGAAAACAAAAATTTCAATGTTGCTTGACCTAGCTAGAGGAATTAGTGCTTGTCAACATGTTCTCATTAGGGCACCTGTTTTATGGAATTGTAAAGTATACCATGACATTACTCCCAAATTTCACATTTACTACTCTGTTAAAACACAAAATTGATGTTTCACTGAATTGTTAGCAATAATATTTTTTAATTTTCCTATGAAGATAACCCAAATAGTGATTTTAGTATTTGAATAATAGTATCTTGAATGAAGGCAGCTGGTGGCCTAGTGGTTAGGGAGGTTGTGTGTTTGAATCCCCAGACAGCTAGTGGCACCACTGAGGGACCGTTGAGCAAGGTACCATCCCCACACACTGCTCCCCAGGCTCTGTGTTCCTGGCTGCCCACTGCTTCACTTGGTGAATGGGTTAAATGTAGAAGAAGAATTTTGTGCTGTTCACACTGTGTGCTGTGCTGTGTTTATGCATGACAAATGGACACTTTTCACTTTATTACTTTGTTACCTGAGTAGCCACTGGCCTCGAGTTTGGATTTATTTTCTAATGAGAGAGTTTCATGTGAAAATTTTGCAATCTCACACATAAACTGTAATTTACTGACTTTCAGGAAAATCTGAGGGTGAAAAACAAAGGAGGAAGTGGGCAAGAATGTACAGTCTTTAAGGGTTCTAGAAAGTGGAAGGTGTAGACCATTCCACTCACTTAACTGGTTCTGTAGAGTATCATGAGGAACAAGAGTAAAGATGCTTCACAAACTAAAATCTACCAGATGCCAGGGCACCCTTTCTCTGGATTTCTCGTCTGACCAAATAATAATACCAAATACTAAGTTAAAGTTTAAACTGTAATTTTGAAATTTTACCAGGATAACAGCATTCCTAAGGTTTATTCTTATTTATTATTTATATTGTGCACAGTTAATCCATTTTTTTGTTATTGGGTAATCTATATGTTTAAATTGTTGATGAACAGTTCATTTAAATATAGGGGTGGTGGTCTAGTGGGTAGGATACTTGCTTCTGGACCACGAGGTCATGGGTTTCACCCTTCACCCTTAAGTTGCTATAAGTTGATACAACCGATTCTTCAGCTACCCGTTCACCATTGTCCAAAACTAAAAACACGCTCAAAACACAACAAAACTCTTACATAACCTCTTATCACAACCAGCCAGCTTATAGACACTTATAACGCGAAGTGTCATAATTTCCTTTTACTTACATTTGAAGAAATTCAGCTCGACACGCGTGCCTCCCCAGTGTGTCTCTTCAGACAGTCACTCTTATTTCCCCTTGAAATTATTTGCTGGACAATTATCCCCATCAAATGTCCCCAAATATCCTGAAATATCCTGTATTTGGTCTTCTGTGTGATTTTTCCTTTGTTTGAGCCCAAAAAAATCAACTTCAAATGCACATGAGGCGCTGCGAGCGCTTGGCTGACCTGAGAGCAGTCTCAGTTCATTTATAAGGCCAAGGGGGGAGGAATTGTTTGAATTATAACAACCTCTACTATTGGTTATTGCCTGAAATTGACGTGAAAATACACCAATCACTGTGTAAAAAAGGTTTTATTAGGAGGTGTACTGCCCACGGGCCGACACCCTAGCAGCGAAAGATGGGAAGGATAATTCTGGGAGTTGGAAGGGGTGTGTCGTGATTCAGCCTTCTCACGCCGCGACCCATGGACCTGGGTATTGTGATTTCGGTTTTGTATCATATATCGTTACAGCCCTAATATATATTCAGCAGATGTGACTTCAGTCTCTCACTGAGTTTTTCTGAGAACCGAACTAATAGTTGTTAGCGGAAACCCCCGCACCTACGCAGAAACTGCACATGCGGGACTCATCCTCATGCTGGGTTGTTTATGTTTGGGCATGGCAGTTAGCAAGGCAATCAGACACCTGAACAGAATGAGCCTCTGGTGCTCAGTGTCTGACTGTCTTCATAAGCACTGCGCCCAAACATAAACAACCCAGCACGAGGATGAGGGGTCATCTGTACTCAGAGGCCGGAGGTTTAAAAGTAGCCATTCCGATAACATTATTTATTTCTCTTTGCTGCTGATTGGCTACTGCCCTGTGACGCATCTCTGGCAGACGCCTTCCAGAATTTCCCCGTGGAGCTATCTTGAGTGTTCTTTTTGTTTGGTCTGCTTTACCTGCTTATACCAAAGAAAACGACAACACATACCAAAGAAAACGTGCGTGCATGAATTTCAGTACAGCCTATACAGGGGCAACATTGGTATTTTTCATTCTAGCACTGCGGCAGCTATTCGATGTAAACTGTACAGTATGGATATGGGTTTACCTTTATATTTTCTTTAAGGGAAAGTATTAAGCTTAATTTAAAATGAAATTAAAGTGTTTTGGCAGCATATTTGGGGGAATATTTAGGGTTGACACTATAAAAATGTGCATTTTCAGGCATTTTATTTATTTATTTTTTACATTTTTACCTAGGTTAGTGCTTCAAATGTTGAGCAGGCACAGCCTTAAAAGAATTAACCCTTCTTGGCCAGCTAACATTGTCCTGTACTATGTGTTTGACACAGTCCTTGAGGCAGCCATGGACTTGGGAAAGAAGCCCTGGAGAGTTTTGGCTTGTCACTCACACTGACAGCCTTTTCTTTCACACAGCTTAGATGCCACTCTAACAGTCCACCAAGAAAGCAGTGCTTTAGCGACTACCGACTAGTGGAACTGGGACAGAGTCCACTGATGCATTCAGAGAGAAACAGACATGTGATCACAAAAAAGCACATACTCCATGTACTACTTTAATCCAAGTTGGGAATTAAAATGACAATAAAGACAGTAAAGATAGTAAAGACAGTAAAGTCAGTAAATATTTTCAGAATCAGAATAAATAATCTCTTTGTAAAGTCTAAGTATTATGAACATTTATATGGTGGATTTATGTACTTGGTCATAAGTAAGAGCGTACTAACAAAGTAGTTTTGCTGCTGTGGCCTCTGACAAAATATAAAGCCAGAGTAAATCAAACACACACGACACACACCTATGGTCAGTTTAGAATCCCCAATTCACCTGTCTTTGGGCTGTGGGAGAAACCGGAGACCTCGAATAATCCCACACCGCCACGAGGAGAGCATGCAAACTCCACACACACCCAACCCTGGAGGTGTGAGGCAACAGTGCTATGCATGTATATTTTATGTGAAATCAACATAATATGTAAAATTTGAAACTAATAAATTCTGAGGTTTCATCAAGCATGCATTTTCATTAACAGCACTTCAGGACTAAAAGTACAAACAAAAGTAATTATTGGATTATTTTCACTGAATTGCAGTCATAGTCCAAATCAGTAAAATCAATAAATAATTTTCACATTTACCCAAACTCTATTGCTGCAGGCACTTCTCCACAATTCTTCACAGCAAAACTCCATTTTTGGACTATCTTTGCTAGCAAGTGTATATTTTACGTATATACACCAGTGGCGGTTTCTATAAGACTACAGGTGAAACAGTGTTTCACCAAGAAGAATAATACAAAAAAACTTCATAACTATCACTTTTTTATTGGTGTGAAACAAAATGCTCATAAAAATAAGATTGCTCT
>JBBPCY010072018.1:0-11396 GCA_037974405.1 Brachyalestes nurse | reverse complement strand
AAAATAAGATAAAGAAGACTTTTTAGGCTAAAAATAAGATTGCAAGTCTTGGTTAGATCAGGAGTTTTTGCAGTGAAGGGTGCCTGGGGGGTCCAGGTCCCTTCCGGGGTGGCTTGATCCTTCTTTTTGGATCCAAGGCGTTGAGGAAGATGTCCCTCACTGCCGACACAGGAGCCCACTGTACCCATAACGGGTGCGCCGCAGATGGGTACCCCCCTTCAAAACCGGCCTCCAGAGAGGGGGAAGAGGGCTCCACCACCACTCCTTGATGAGAGTTAGGCTGCCTTGGGTAACTCAGCCTCCCGGGTCAGGATGGCTGACTAGAGGGACGCTCTCAAAGTCAGGGGCTGGGTGATCTGGCCGGGCTTGGTGGAACTCACCCAGCTCCTTTCCTCAGGGCCGTACCCCTCCCAATCTAATAGGTATTGCAAGCGGCCCCATCTGACCCGATAGTCAAGCAGTTATCTCCTCCGGTTGGTGGGGGCCCCCTCAACCTCCAGGTAGAGAGACATGATACACTGGTGAGGGGGAAGAGTGAGTTTGTAGTAGACGGGGTTGACTTGCTTTTCTGCTTCTACATTAATGAAGGTTGGTGTTCTGATGTCACGGTGTTACAGCAGTCCAAACCTGAAAAGTTTTTTCATTAATTGCAAACAGTTTTCTTCCTTCATCCTGGTTGGAGTTTACATTCCTCTACAAGCCATCACGAGCGGACGCGCTGTGCACGCTGGCCGACCAGATCACCACCGTGGAAAGAAACTTTCCAAATTCCCCTTTAATCATCCTTGAAGATTTTAACAGGGCGAAATTAAACCACACATTTAGAATACACAAAGCAGACGTGAGCCACCTGTTCCAGAAACAGAAAATCAAGAAGGCCCCAGGACCAGACAGAGTATCCCCCTCCTGCCTCAAAACCTGTGCTGATCAGCTGGCTCCTATCTTCATCCGCATCTTCAACAGATCACTGGAGCTGTGTGAAGTTCCCTCCTGTTCAAATGCTCTGCATTATCCTGGTCCACAAGAAACCCACCATCACAGGACTAAATGACTACAGACATGTCACCTTGAAGTCTGTGGTCATTAAATCCTTTAAATACCTGGTTTTAGCCCATCTGAAGGACATTATGAGACACCAGCTGGACCCCCTGCAGTTTGCGGGCAAACAGGTCAGTGGTTGATGATGTGAACTTGGGACTGCATTACATCCTGCAACATCTCAACCATCTGGGAACTTATGCCAGCCTGACCATTGGACTCTGGGTGGTAGCCCGAGGTCAGGCTGACGGTGGACCAGTGTCGGCATCAAGGGGGGGCATTCGAAGGCGTTGGCCCCCCCAGCGAGTCTCCACGTCCCCCCCTACACACGCTCCAGCACCCACCACCACAGGCTCCAAAATATTCATTTTTATATATTAATTATATATTAATTTTCAGATATAACATTCACAAAATTATTACAGAGCGGTTTCAAATATTTTTTGTCATATTATAAATTCACTTGAAAGAATATAGGCTAGTTGGTGCTGATTGGTTGTTGCTTTGATTTTTTGATCTTCGGCATTTGATTCTCGCACGGAAAATATGATAAAATAGAATTTTCATCCGCCAGCGGTCACATTAAAGTAGCAATTCATTCAACTGAGCAGCTTGAGAACCTGATGGATTTTGAGCTGTGTCACTCATGGGAAGCCTAATCAATGGTAAGCTGTTCCTGCGTTCAGTCTGAACAAAAAATTGGGCTGCATTTGCATTTTATGCATCACAAGGGATGCAAATGAAAGGTACTTGTTTACTTTTCATTAGTCCTGTGATCTTAGGGTTTGCATGACAGTGAAGGGGGCTGTTATCATGACTGACTGCTTGTCTGGGTCTTTTTTTATTGTTGATGGCAGCTAACGTTAACATCGCTGGGAATCCCGGACCCACAGGAGTCACGAAAAATTGTCACCTTCTATTGTCGCTCATATGAATAGGCTGCCAACTGCCAGACACACGCAATGAACGTGAGACACATGCAGGAAACAGGGCTGCTAGACACCAGAGATGGGGACTCGATTCTGAGACTCGGACTCGAGTCGCACTTAAGTCACACAAATAAAGACTTGTGACTTGACTTTAGTCTTGCCTCAGTGACTTGAGACTTGACTCTGACTTGGGTATTGTGACTCATGAGAAATGTTCATTTCATGGAACAATGTTCATTTCATGGAATTATGTATTTATATCTCGCACTATTTTCGACAACCCCTTGTTTGCCATAATAACCCCCGAAAACCGTTCACCTCGCCCCAGTGTCCCATTACTTTTGTCCAAGGTGAATGGTTTTCAGCTAATAGCGGTTTTCGAGGGGTCGTTGGAAAGGTGTCACTGAGCCCTATCTAACTGTGAAGTTTCACATGTAGAGTGCGAGATATATATTTTTCATGCTCCCGCTATATATTCACTCTTTGTTCACCTGCTGCCCGCTTAGAATAATTTTCTTCCTGTCCCGACCGTTCCAGCTAAATTTTTATCTGTTTCCAGAATCTCACATTTAAACCGAAAGAGAGGGATAACAATTTTTTTTTAGGGCGTACAACAATTTATTTTAGTTTTATTATTCTTGTCAAGATGCTGTTAATACAGAGTCAGGTTTAGTACTGGACAGAGTCACGTTTAATCTATGCGCTGTGCAGTCCATGCGTGCAGCGCGTGCATAAGTCATGAGCCATACAGGTGCTCAAAAAGAGTGAGTAAAGGGCAGATATGCTGTTCAGAAAGGACGTCGGGAACGGTATATTATTAGACCGCCCGCTCCTGTCCAAATTACACCAGAGTTACCAACCGCTACCGCGTTTGGTTTGTAAATTTAGTCCCGTGTAGCAAAAAATCTGGTCGCGGAGAGCCACGGGAATGCAGACCTCTACATGCAATGACCGTGAGACACACGCATCTAACTGTGTTCAGATGCTCACACGCCATACCTACGACGCCACCCCCCCCTCGCACGCCATACCTCCGATCACCGCCAAATGCCCCCCAAACCCTCAGCCACACACCCAAAAAATCTGAGACTAATGTTTTTGGAAGTGTTGGGAGCCCTGTATGAATATAGATCACGATCGATAGTGCCCCCCATAGTCAGTTAGATGCCAGCCCGGTAGATCCGCTCTAAAGGCGGCCCTGCGGTGAACCCCAACTTCCTGAAGAATGCTGACCATACTCTAGAAATGAAGTGGGGTCCCCAGTCAAACAGGATATCCTCCGAAACACAGAGTGGAACAGAGTTTCCGCCAGTTGTAAGGCAGTGTTTAGAGCTGTGAAGGGAATAAACCGGCCACCTTTTGAAAACTGGTCAATGACCACCAAAACGGTTGTGTACCATTTAGATCCGTGACAAAGTATACATGGATGAGGGGCAATAATTCACAAGCGGTAAAGCTCTAGGAACTTTAGCAACCTCACATACAGAACATGAACAAATCGCATTAGTGGCGTTTGTTCTAATGTTGGCCCACCAATATTTTTGCTAATCGGTGGTGTCATTTGGACACCAGGGTGAGGAGTAGTGTTATGGAGTGGTTCAGGTACTTAAAGCTTGCCTGCAGGGCAGGACTTGGGAGGTGGATTGAGTGATGAACTACGTTCAATCTCTGTATCAAGGTCCCAAACAATGGGTGCAGCAATAAGAGCTGTTGGAATAATTGGTTCCAGCTCGCCATTGTCGCTTGGGGCAGCATAATGCCATGAGAGAGCATCTGCTTTTCCATTCTTAGACCCCAGCTGGTACGTAATATGAAAGCTAAAACAGGTTAAAAAGAGCGACCAGCGTTCCTGTCGCGGATTTAGCCTCTTTGCCTGTCAGATATATTCCGTGTTTCGGTGGTCGGTGGGTGTCTGGCTCCCTCTATTCAATGTCACCACTTCTCCAACACAGCCTTAACTGTGAGCAGTTTGCAGTTTCTGATGTCATAATTGCATTCTGCATCTGACAGTTTCCGGGAAAAGAAGGCGTAGGGATCGAGTTTCTCCGCGTCTCCATGTCTCTGCAACAACACTGTCCCTATTCCGACCTCTGAGGCTTCAACCTCAACCACAAATGGCTTGGCTGAGTCAGACATCTTCAACATGGGAGTGGTAGTGAACAGCTTCTTTAATTTATGAAAAGCCACACTTGCCTGTGGCGTAAACTTAATTCTTTTTGGTTTTCCCTTCAGGAGGTCCGTGAGTGGCGTGGCCACAGAGCTGTAGCCCTGGATGTACCTACAATAGAAATGCGCAAACCCCAGGAACCTTTGCAGCTCTTTAACCAATTGGGGCTCTGGCCACTCAGACACTGCTAACACCTTTTTATACAACCCGTAGGCGAGTAGGCGACGTAGGACCTAACGCACGTGGGACATATTTTGTGAAAGGGACTTTGAGTAGATGAGGATATCGTCTAAACAGACTGTGACAAGTTTATTCAACATGTTATGAATGCTGTTCATGAAGGATTGGAAGAAGAACAGAACATTTAGATATCTGTACGGCATTACATATGACCAGAAGTGGTACTGAAAGCGGTGTTCCACTCATCGCATGCATGGATCTGCACAAGGATGTATGCACTCCACAGGTCGAGCTTAGTGAAAATGCTTGCCCCGCGTAGTTGTTCTATGGCTGATGGCATCAGCAGAAGAGGGTGTGGATACCTTACTGTGACTGCATTGAGCCCCTGGTAATCAATGCAAGTCCACCATCCTTCTTATCCACAAAAAAGAAACTAGTCATTGCAGGGGACGTGGACCGGCTAATAAACCCCTGCCTAAGCGCCTCTGCCATGTAATCCTCCATAACCTCGGATTTAACCTCGGACAATGGGTAGACCCATGACCAAGGTACTGCAGTGCCAGGCAGGAGGTCTATAGCACAATCTTACAGCCGTTTAGTGGCACTAAACGCTAAGCACCTAGATCATGGTATTGGCTAGGGATATTAACAGGTACTGTAGATGTACTAATGGGCTTTCTACCGACATGGCTAAATAAGGTAGCATGGATTTTAGACAATCACTTTGACATGACGAAGACCATGATACAATTTCTGCCAGTCAATTTTGGTGTTATGGTGTTTTAACCATGGCAGCCCCAACATAGCGGAGGGGTTGGCCTGGTCTAGTCCTAAATATTGTATCCTCTCATAGTGAGAATTGTCTATGGAAATCATCAGTGGGAGGCTTCTGCAGTTTAAGTATAAAATAAGTATCTTTTTAGATAAATTGCAGGTTAAGTCTGTCCCCTGGAAAGGATGTGCACTTTATTTAACTTAAAATCAAAACAAATATTAGAAAAATGTAATTCAACAAAACATGTAATTTGGCTGGGGTGTAAAACATGGAATTCGACAAGGAAATTTACAGATGACTGTATATTTGCGGTAGAAAGAAAAAAAAATCACGTTTCATATGTCATTACATGTTTATATTCAATTATATAAAAAATTGAATATATAATATTGATGATATATAATATTGATATAAGCTCTTCAGCATATATATATATACTGGGGCAGCTGGATGGCCTAGTGGCCAACTGCTAGTGTCACCGCTGAGGTACCCCTGAGCAAGGTACCGTCCCCAGACTGCTCCCCGGGCACCTCACTGGCAGCAGCCCACTGCTTCACTTGGTGAAAGGGTTAAATGCAGAGAAATCATTTCACTGTGTGTTGAACTGTGTGTATGACTATGCATGTGACAAATAAAGAATATCTTAATCTTGATGTACTGCATGTGTTATGCAGTACTGTACAAAGGTTTTTTTTATTTTACTTTTTGCAAACAAGTAGAAGGTTACAGGGACATAATGCCACAAAACGACACATGTACATGATATAAAACAGAGGCATTAACATAACATTAACAACAGTTGCAGAGGCTAGGTAGTACTGTATGTACATGTTGACAGAATGAGGTAATTAATAGACATGATGAAAATAAACAGGAGGGCCAAATGAGTGACAAAGTCCATATGTGTGTGTGTGAGTGAATATACGGGCCAGGGAGATGGAAGCTGGATCACATGGAAGGGGGTGTCTGGGGAAAGGAGTATTTTATTTGTTTATGTCACAGTTTGTTGTGGCACGTCCAAGCAGGAGGCACAAATGCAGACTTCAATTCTTAACGTTTCTTTATTCCAAGACAAGAATACAAACAAAAGCAAGGCACGAGGGCCGATGCAAAAAACAAACAGAAGACAAACACACAACAAAAGCTTTCTGTGATGGCGAACCGACAAAACCCAAACTAAACACAAGCACTCTATATACACAACAGAAACACAAAACACCTGATACATATGTTGGCCTCATCCCTGGCAGCTGCACCAGAGATGAGACCACACCCCCAGTCAGCCCAAAAGTCCCCCTTTAGTCCTGTGGCAGCATCGGGCCTCCAGTGGCCTGTGACTGGGGATGTTACAGTTTATTTATTTTAATTATAATAATTTGATTATAATTTAATTATAATACATTTTTATAATTATAATAATTTGGATGGCAGGAATGGCTACCTGAGCACCCAGTGATGGTCTTTGGTGCAGACCCGTCCCTGCCCAAGGTGTGTCATGATGAGACGACCGAGGGGAGGTACCATGTATAGCCGGGCCCAGGGTCCCCAGCCCCCCAGACTCGACACATGATGTCAGCCCCTATTGATATCATCCTATACACAACATGCCAAACTTGTCCTATGTTTGAATGGATATGACATGATTATGTGCCTTCTCTAATGTGTATTGCATTAAAAGAAGTGGACGTGCAGTATGGAAAACCTGCCCTTCTTTCCACCTGCACGCCGCCTTCACCCTACATAATCATGGGTATATATGCCTCCTCTAAAATGTATTTGCATTAAAAGGAGCAAGGCGTGCAGCGAGATACCTACCCAGGCATCCCTAAACACACTTTACCTGCCCTAGTCTATCATGTTGTTCATGTGACTGGTAGATGTATTATGAGTGCTTCCTAATGTGTAGTGCATGAAAAAGAAAGTAAGGCATGTTGTGTAATACCAGGAATAGGTGTGGCGGTGTGGGTGGGGGGATGTTGAGGGGACACTGAAGCCACGAGTACCAGTTAAATCAGGTGTACTGGTGATGGAAATTAACAAATGCGGAAAGGGTAAGTAAACTAAAATCTATGTGATGACAGGGGGCATTGAGGTGAAGTCACAACATTAAACATTGTTCTGCTGACTAGCTCACAACATCTGAAGTTCTTTTTTGAAAAATAAAAGTTTACTGGCTTTGTTTTTGTTTGCATTTACTCTTATATTCTGTGTGATAATAATAGGCATAATATTGAACCTAACTCCAATTAAAAACAATAAAATAAAACAAAACAATACAAAACAAAAAAGACACAATATGCCCTGAAAAACCCATTTGTTCTTTGGGATTTGTATCAATGTAGTTAGGATATTTTTGTCCTGAAAATGTATGAAAACAAACACACACACATTTTGATGTCTATCCATGTGCACATGTTCTGGTACTCTCACCACATTCCTCTTATAATCAGGACCATGTTTCAGTGGAAAATAAGCTCCAGTGTTCTTTACCATGTATTTGGGTTTGGTAGCACGGGACACACACACCCTCCTTAGGTCTGTCTCTGGTGATGTCACACTACTTCTCACACTACTTCACACTACTCACGGAAGTCCAGGAATTTGGTCTTCATGCTTTAACAGTGAACAAATCTGTCTGTCTCTCTCACTCTCTTCCCCAGAGGACACAGTATATATGGAGGATGAAGATGAGAAGATGGAATATGTGCTGAATGACACAGGGAAGATTTACTATGGCACTGACAAACAGATCGGAGGTCGAACATGGAACTTTGGACAGGTGCAGTGAGGAGAGCAGTAATAAAGCCTTTGGTTTAAAGTCTTAGCCCTGGTTACTGCAGTATATACTTCAACCATTCATACGTACAGTACCTATGTGTACCGTAGGAATTGGTCTACTGTCATAAATGTGTAAAAACATGGTCAGTAAAGATTGCCCTGCTCAGACACTCACACTGAAAACATCACAAGCATGTGAGTCTCCAGATAAAAGACTTACATCTGTATGTAAAAAGTGCTTCGTTAGATAATGTGCAATAGTAGATTTAATAGAACTTATTATTGATGGGTATTTCAGTCAAACTTGATATTCAGATTTTTATGGCATTACTAAAAAAAATTGGTCAATGTCTGTTATTGCATGTTCCATTAATATTTTTTTTTCAAGGTTTAAGGTAACTTTATTGTCATCAGCAGCTGTGCACACACATATTGTGGTGAGACATTTCTCCTTAGGCCGTGGTGCAACATATAGCAACTGTCAACAAAGTGTAAGTTATGATAGAATCAATACAATAAACAGACCATGCAAGAATGTAACAACATAGTGTGAATGAGATGAAAACATTCCATACTGACTAGTATTGGACCATAAGTATGATATTGCACAAGTGCAGGTGCTCTTGAAAGTACAGAGTGTAATATGAGAAGTAGAAAGTGAGGTAGTACACTGGAGTGATACTTGGATAGGCAGGGAGTAAACATGTGCATTCAGAGTTTTGATAACCTGTGGTTATTTAACGGGATATGGTTTTACCTTTGCATTTTTAAGGGTAATGTATTAAGCTGAGTTTAAAATTAAATTAAAGTGTTTTGGAAGCATATTTGGTGGCATTTTTAGGGTTTAGGCCATAAAAATAGGCATTTTAGGCATTTTTTAACCACATCATAAATGTATGTTTTTTTACAATTTACGGGTGCTCTTGAAATGTTACAAATTTTGTGCATTGTACAGTATTGTTCCTGGTGGCGTGAGAATGCGGTGCGCCATGCTTCATGTCGGTAGCAGCCTGCTAGGCTCAACCGTGGAGCTAGCAGCTTGCTGGTGACAGAGGTTGAAGACAGCTGCTTTTTAAAAAGCCACCTATGCATAGTTTTTGGTCTTACCAAGCAGAAAATAAAAGAAGAATGTAACTTGCATAATTAGTCACCAAGGTGCGCCTTGAAGAGTTGGGTCTTCAGGCGACGCTTGAAGACAGTGAGGGACTCTGCAGATCTGATCGGAAGAGGGAATTCATTCCACCACTGGGGGGTCAAGACAGAGAAGAGTCTTGACGCATGTCTTCCTCTTCTTTTGAGCAGCGGCGGCTCAAGACGAGCCATGCTTGAAGCCCTGAGAGGACGAGAAGGGTCACGCTGCTTGATCAATGCTGATATGTACGGGGGTGCAAGTCCAGTCTTGGCTTTGAAAGCAAATGTTAAGGATTTGAGAAGGTATCTGCATGTTCTGGAGATCTGGTCAACCATGGTACCTGGTACCTCCGGTCATCAAGTTCCATAGAGGACTCACTCACTGTTCTCATTTCCTTAGTATAATCACACCTTTTATTTCAGTCGGTGTTGGTAGATTCTTTGAAAAACAACATATTTAATTTCATCTTTGTTTCTGCTGTTGTCCTGTTCTTGTTCTCTTTTGGACCATCTTGTGTTGTATTTTCTTATGTTTACGTGTGTCCAAGACCCCTCATTTTCTTTGTGTTTGTTCTTTGTTCTTTGGCATTAAACCTTTGGGATCCTGCAATTACGTCCTGCTTGCCTTGACCCTCACATCATTACATGTACTCATTGCATCAAACTAGTTTACTGAAAGTCTTCATTTACTATTACATTTTAAAACTTTAAAAACATGTAATTTTGGCATAAATTTCTACAAAACAAAGAACATTATCTATTTACGTGATCTAGTACAGTAACGTCTTTCTCTCTCTGTTGTAGTTTGATCAAGGTATTTTGGAGGCATGTCTGTATATCCTGAATAAGAGTGAGGTTCGTCCTTCTGGGCGAGGAGATCCAGTGAATGTGGTCCGACTCATCTCTGCTATGGTGAGTGATGAAGCAACATCTCACAGAAAATGAAGAATGTTTTTTATAACCATTTGCAGCCATTATTGCCTTACGTTTGGTAACAGTCTTTGCATGACAGTCCTGGTGTGCTTCTGTCGCTGTGCTTCAGATAAATTCTCCTGATGACCATGGGGTTCTGGAGGGGAATTGGTCTGGGAACTATGGGTGTGGAACAACCCCCACGGCTTGGAGTGGCAGTTCGGAAATCCTGAGGAGATACCACAATAACGGGGGTGTGCCTGTCAAATATGGCCAGTGCTGGGTCTTTTCTGGAGTCACCACCACAGGTATACCATTATTCTAAACAGATACATATATACATTCACAGTTATTTGTGGATAAATGTATACATTTCCTGTTGCTGTTTACAGTTTTTAGGTGTTAATTCAGAAACAAGACACCTGAAGGAAAAAAGAATAAATTGTCCATTGTGCCTCGTCCAGTAGCCGGTAGAGGCCGCTATTGTTTTAGCTTTATATATGGGACTCTTGTGTATGTGTTTGTGTCTTGAGTTGCTCTGTCAGCTGTCCTGTGTTTCAGTTAAGTGATTGTGTTAGATGACTGGTTTATGTCTGAGTCTGTTATGTTTTTAAGTTTCGAGAGGTTTGTATTCAAGGCTGTTCAACCCTCACAGAACCCCTCACATATGCCCTCACTCTACCCGGTCCTTATGTGTCTTCTGTTTTAGAATGCTTTTTGGTTTAGGTCCTCAGGCATTTTATGTTTTGTATGTAGAGTCTGTGTTTTTGTAATAATCAAAGGGAACTTACACTTGCGCCTCGCCTCACTCCCCGAGCACACACGACGTGACATTGTCCAGAAAAGATATCTGTGGTTTTAATAAAATTGTTGAAAAAAATAAATAAATAAATATGTCAGTGGTGGTGATCAAATCTCAACACAGATAACTGCTATAAATATGACACAGACATGAAATTACTTGAAATTACAGTATATTACTTACCATTTTATAACTTATATATATATATTTTTCATTAATTATTGAAATAAATTATTGAAAGTTACTTTTGGTGTCTTGTTTATATTACACATTTCTAATAAAGGTATACCATTATTTAATGTATAGTAGTGACTTAATATACTAATTTATAATATACAAATACTCTTGTGTACATATGCATATAAAATTACATAAAATTATTAATATATCAAATTATTTCAAACTTCTGTGTGAAAAGTATGTAAAAGTAAAAGTATGTGTGTGTAAAGCAAGACTGCATGGTGGTTGCAGATTGCGATATTCATAGCTGAGCCTGGCCAGTTGGAGTGTCCCTGACAGGGTGCTGCATCTAAAATACTCCAGCTGAATTCCAGTCATTCCTGCAGGCTGTGCGGCTTGCTGATGTGTTTGTGGTTGTTTGTGTGTGTGTGTGTGTGTGTGTGTGTGTGTGTGTGTGTATGTGTGTGTGTTTGTGTGTGTGTGTGTGTGTGTGTGTGTGTGTGT
>JBBPCY010072017.1:0-11398 GCA_037974405.1 Brachyalestes nurse | reverse complement strand
ACATGCAAAAGGACCAAAGCATGAGGGAGCTGTGAGCTTTTGAAGTTGGGTACAGCAGTCGGGGAAAAATTGTAGGAAGGTTAACAGGTTAAAAGAAATACTGAACTATTACGGTAAATATGGTAACTGTTTAACCTGGTTAAAGGAACACTGCTGTTAAAAAAGTGCCTTATTTGTTCAAAGTGTCTGCAAACCAAAAGTTATTGCACTTTTGCTCATATAGCAGTACTTTTAAAATAAAAGTGCCCAATACACTACTTGTGAATTAATTATTGAATTTTGCGGATAACAATGTGATTAATCATAATTTATAATCAGGTTGTTACTGAGGTAGGACAATTTGGCAAGATCTGGTGTTTTAATGGTAACAGCAGGAAACGGACAGTTAATCATTCTGCCTGAGAAAGGGACAAGATAAGACAAGATAAACTTATGCCGCCAACCAAATTAACAAACTGATTATTAATCATTCATAGCCTTACTGTAAAGTGTTACTAATGTTCTGACATTAGATTGTCATGCTCCAAAAATGTGTTTTTTCATATGAAGACATAACTCAAAGCCACATTTAAACTGAGTTGTTTTATTAATTAAATTATTATTATTCTTAAATTATTTTTTTTACAACATATAGAGTGTGTTATTTGCTTCATAAAATCCCTAAGATAAACCTTTATTAGTCCCACTATGGGGAAATGTGCATTATTACAGCAGAAATGGGAAAAGTGCGAGCAGCAAAAACAAGGGAATAAAGCTATACAACACAACAGTAGCAGTTCACCTCGGGCCGGCTCCAACAGAACTTTGTCAGAAACACAACATTCTGAAACTGTGTTCGGGCCCAAATCATACTTTCAGGCCCAATAAAAGCTCCACAGAAAGAGATTAATGAGTGTTTGCTGTAGCTCTATAGCAGTCTGATGTCAAAAGACAAAAATCAATCTATCATCATGGTGACAGTCCAAGAGACTTTTCTTTCCAGGAGCTTAAACAACTCAACTGGACCAGAGCGCTCACACCATTTTCCGAATGTGTGTTGGGCTTGGATCAGGTCCAAAATTCACATTTGGGTTCTCACAGCCCTTCCACAGATTTACCCTGCAGTCCAGACTCATCTCTTCTGTGGTTCCCCGCTGTTTTTTTTTTAGAGTCACCATTATTTCAACTCGTGTTTGTTTTTGCAGACCACACTGTGACATGACCAAGCCAGGCTTGCTTTCCATTTCTTCCTCATCACTAAGCATCCTGATCAGCCTCAGAGGGCTCTGTTTCCAGCTCTTGACAGTAATCTCTCTGCTGCGTAGATCTTTAAGTACAGTAAAGTATGTTAAGTACTGTAAGTACTGTAATGTCTGCGCTCCAGTTTGGGTTAAAGCTTAACCCTGTTGTCCAGCGACTGTGTGTCTCAGCTTTTTAGCTGTCTGGCTTATTGCAAGCCTGTGCTTGAGTTTGTGTGTGCTTTTGTTTTTGGTAAACCAGTTATATTTTAGTTATGTTTATGTTTTGGATTAGTTTGTTGATCTTTGAAAGTATATCATTGGACTTTGTGGATTATATCACAAATCATTGGTTCATCAATTTCTGCATTTGCGTCTCCATATTTGGGCAAAGGAAGGACAGGGCAATCCAGTCCTGGAGGCAGGACTGTCTTTCCTCTTCTCTAACATCTTTAACCTTATTTACCCTATTCTTCTATCCACATACTGTATATGAACTGGTAGTCCATCAGATCTTTATCTGCTAGACTGTCAGCATCAGCTCTTGGCATCTTACACGTGTTTCTTCTGTTTTTTTCATTCAAAGTGCCTCTGTCAACCTCACTTGTACTATTTGTACCATAACATGATCCAGTGGAGCCCAGAGGAGGATGTGTTCCCTTCCTAGTCTTCTGCTTAGTGTTTCTTCCTCATGCTCTTAAGGAATTTCATTTTTGTCTTTTTTATTAAGGGTCTGGTGTCTGTTCCAAAAAAAAATGCAACATGAACAAATCTAAACTGAAATGACATAGTACGCCTGGTGCCATGCCATTTTTTATGGCACCGTTATATTTCCTAAGACCAGGTCCTGAAGACCTACCCTTGAGTATATTTTAAATACAAAATCATCCTTGGCAGTTAAAATCAATCCCAAATGCTGAAACAGTCCTACAATTAAAAACGTCTCCAAAAATACACTGAGCACAAAATGAATTCTTTATGTTCCCACTCCTGCTTCCCTCCGTCCACGGTGCTGTTGGTTTGCCGAACTACTGACTTCAGTTTTAAAGACATTAAAAGAAAAGGAGAAGCTCAGCGGAGGCCGACGTACACAAAGCACTCGGACCTGACGTGACACGCTTGGCTTAAATTAGAAAGGTATTCCATCTTGCTCGCCCTGCAGCTCTATGAGCAGTGTGTTTGAGTATTCGCCGTGCTTTGTGGATCTTTCAGCTCTTGTCATTGTGCTAGACATTATCTACCACCAAAATGTCTTCAAGGCTAAAGGAGGGTGGATAGATGTGCGTGTGCAAATACACGTAGGACATTGCATAATATTTCTGTCAGGATTTTGTCACTGCAGTCGACTTCTCCCTGTACTGTTATCCTAGAGCCAAGAAATCATGCCCCATACGACACACTACGAAAATATTACTGTCAAAACAAGTACACCACATCGGCAGCCCTTTCACACAAACACACACACACAAGCAGGTTCAAACATGTAACTCAGTGGTGCTCCTACTGCAGGTAATCTTCCATGCCGCTGGTTCTGGGTGTGCTGAAATAGGCACTTTTTCTCAACAGCAATAATAAAAAAAAAAACTGGCAAGGGGAAGAACTTCAGACTGACAGAGACATAACGCCGACGGGGACAAGAGTGGATTAGCACTGAACAGGTTTATTACATCTTCTACAAGGCCCAGGAGAGTGAGAAGCAAAGGGAGGGTGAGAGGAAGCAAACAAGAAAGAATGAAAGAAAGAAGGATGCAAGCATGGAGAGAATGAGGGAGTGAAGGAAGGAAGAAAGAATTCAATTCAATTCAATTTCAACTCAATTTTATTTATATAGCGCTTTTAACAATGGTCACTGTCTCAAAGCAGCTTCACAAAAATGAAAGAAATTTCTGAATGTGTATGAATGAAATGTCTCTGATGATCAAGCCAAGGGTGATGGCGACAGTGGCAAAGAATAAGAGAAAGACAGAAAGAGAAGAAAAGGAAGGTAAGAAGGAAGGAAGAAAAAGAAAGAAAGAACAAAAAAACAGAAAGAAAGAAAGGAATGAAGGACAGAAGCAAGGAAGATGAGAAGGAGGGAGAGAAGGAATGAAAGAAAGAAAGAAAGAAAGAAAGAAAGAAAGAGAAAGGGGTGAAAAGGAAAGTAAGGAAGAAAAAGAATAAAAAGAAAGAAAGAAAAAGAAAGGAAGAAAGGAATAAGGAAAGAAAGAAATTGTGATAAGTGGACTGGATTGGTATATTAGTAGGAAAACGAACCCATCAGTTCAGAGTGAACATCTGCATTTGTTATTTCATAAAAGGTTAATGAAATACTGAGAAGGTCATCAGCATTAGTGATCACCTCAGTTCCAGCAGATCTGCCTAATGTCAGTGCAGAAACGGTGATTCTTAATACTGCATGCTAATGACTAACAGACTATTGTAAAAGATACCAAGTCACATAAACTGTGTTTCATGTTTCGGTTCTCCTAATAATTGCTTCAGCTGATGTTTCCTTCAATTAAAACACATCTCTGTTTCAAGACAAAAGGGCATCTCAGAGATGGTAACTTCAAAAAGTTCCTTGATGTATGTCAAATTAAATTAAATTTTATGCTCATTAATTTGGACCATAGGTCTCTTTAACATATAATGCTCACAGCATGTAAAGGGAACCTGGTGTTTTCTTAAAGCATAAGAGAGAAAAAAAGGTTTTGCTAGGGCAACAATGACATAACTAGAGAGAAAAGTCCTGAAGAAACTCCATAGCAACCATCTCATACACCTGAGCAACCACCTAGCAATGCCCTAGCACCCACTTTGTATACCATAGCAACCACCTAGAAACTCCCTAGCGTCCACCTCCTGAAACTACTCAGCAATCCTACAAAGTTTCAAAACCAATGCAGGTTACCATAAGGGCTTTATATGTTGAATCAACAGTTCTATTGTATGTGCAGGTACTGAAGACAAAAGTGCTACTCACCAGCTCCACCTCCCCCAGGTTCAACTGGGTGCGTCCCAAAGTTTGCCACGCCTCCCACCAGATTGGGCGGAGTTTGACCGCCGTCTCTGCTGCCTGCACTGCAGGGAACACCTCTTGAAGGATGATCAGCACCTACAAGTTGACAGTTCAAGTGCCATTAGTCAACTGTTTGGATAGTTGAAGCCAAGTCATTTAATCTTGTAATCAATCAGTTTTTGGAGTTTGGAGGATGTAATTCTCTCCCATTTCTAAATAGTCTAAATAGTGTGATTCTGTCACTGTTCTTCTTAAGTTGAATTTTTTATATTTATTATTTGTATTCTCAACCAAGCCTGCGCGGAATTCTGTAACAGTTCCAAAGTCAAAGTGTCCATTAATATCCCCTTCAGTGTGCAGCACATCAGTCAGATGATCAGGAGCCGTGTACTGATCGTTTAAGAAAACTGATTTTTGTGGTCTCCTCTGTAATAATTGGGGAGAGAGAAGATGGTTGCATTGCCTTCAAAAGAGGTAAAGAGGCGAGAAAGGGGAAAAAAGCGAAGAAACACAAACACAAAAGCTCAGGTCAGTGGTAGAAAAGAGGCAGGTGTGACTGTTTATTGTGGTTTAATTAAAAATAATCTGCCCATGAATGCGGCTACTTCAGCCATCCAGAAAAGCGCAGTCTGAATTCCCAGTTGGACTTTTTTTTTTAATGCAAACTGTTTTCTTTTTGCCCATTAAACCCTTATTATAGGATGCATTTGTACTGTTCATCAACATCAATAATTATGGGCTGCTGTGCTGCTAAAAGACTCAGCAACACAGACTGTCAAATCTTCATATAAGATTTTCCTAGAATTTTAAACTAAAACTAAGAAACTTTCTTCCTTATGACTCTTCACATTAACAGTTGCATTTACATTTGTTGATAGATTTGACATTAAAAAAACTAGCTTTTTATTATTAATTATTTTATTGTTAATTATTTTTCCAAGAACACGTGTTGCATCTGCAAGAACATCTTGCTCCAGGTGGAAAAAAGATGGAAGTACTTTCACTGTGGAACACTGTGCCACACCTAAAAGTTCCTTTCTTCCAGGATCACTTTGACCTAAGCATGACACTGATATGCTTTCGGTAGATTTGATGGCTTTTACACCCTAAGGGCTTCTATAGCCACCCACATTTGAGCTCCAAACTGTCATAACTATGCTGGTTTAAGAGTCATTACTTAATAATAGTTACTGGAAAACAAGACTTAAGAATTATTACTGACCAATGAGTGTAAGGTTCACAGGATGAAAAAAGGGCTGCAGGACCTACCAAACCAAAAAAAACCCCAAATATTTAAAAAGATCCTGTGAAATAAAACCACACAGACTGCAGGATGTCCTGTTCTCTGGCTTCGGACATGATCGTGTCCATAAATTTGGTCCTACCATAAATTCTATGAACTTGTGGAAAAATGTGAAAGGATTTATAACAGCTTAAAATGAACAGGGAATGCTGTTTTTATCTGGGAGGCTTATGCTGATATCCTCTTTGCAGAGAACACTTTAAGTACATTGTATAGGTTTATATTTTTGAGTGCTCTACCAGTACCATCATATTTTTTGAGCCAACGACTGCCAGAAGTGCTTTCACAGATAAGATGTACAGTATTTTGAACATGTGCTCTGAAAACGACTACCCAATCATTTCCCCGGTCAATTCTGTTTCAATGCAAACCAAACAACTAGTACTCTCACTAACTATTCAGGGATTTATTCAGCTAGCATGTGTCAAGCTGCTGGAAATATGGGAATCCTTCAAAATCTTAGAACTGATTACTACTTACTCAACTTCAAAACAAGAAACAGAGGAATCGTGTTTTACATTCTCACTTACACGGCAGTTTCAGTAAAGATGCAACAGTTCCTGAGAGGGTACAGCAGCTGTAAGCTTTTATGATGTATCAGATTGCTTTTCTGGGTTCCTTCTAATTTGCTATAAACTACTAAGCACTTTTGCAAGCTGGTTTAAATTTGCAACCTACTGACAATAAAAGCAATTATACAGCCCTCAGGAGCTCATTCTGATTCCGCTTATTTAATTAAGTCCTTTAATGTCACAAAGAAATCAGCCATTACTGCCACTTTTAAACGTTTCTTTTTATAACAGAATTTCTCAAGGCTGTAAAATGAAAACATGACCTAACAGATGCAAAAATCTGAAGTATCTGATGTATCAGATGGCTTTTCTCGATTGCTGCTAATTAGCTACATACTACTAAGCACTTTTGCAAGCTGGCTTGAAGCTAGGCCTAGTGGATCACTAACGTCCGCACTGCCAACCGAAAGTACAGCTTGGGCAGGTCTATAGGCCTTATGGATGTTTTTTTTCAGATTTATTCGTTTGATTTGTACTATTGTATTTGTACCTTCCGTAACATGGGTTCATATGATTTGTTACAAAATAAAACTACGCTAAAATGTCTCATTTTCGTTGACTAAAACGAGACAAGACGTTATTTCTGTATGATATGGAGGGGAGAAAAAAGTACTGGTAAGCTCGACCTTAGAGTTGAACGGCGTTACATCCCAATACTTTTGTCCATTGAGAGGCACTGTGAATTAAATCTATCTTGAGTGGCCAAAAGTATTGGAACGCAGGGCCATTATAGTGCCAGGCAAAGAGAAATGACACACACACACACACACACACACACACACACACACACACAATGTCATCAACTAGACGAAAATAGTCGTGGATCATTCTGACTAAAATAAGACTAAAATGCTCAGACTCAAATTTCACACCCTTCTTAAATTAATAAACACAATTATAACTTAAAAATATGTAAAATATGTGACATATGTGACATTTTCTAGACTGTCTGCAAATAAGATCAAATTGTAGCTTTTCTGCTTTCATTATTAATATCAATAATTCTCAATCATTTCCTAATACTCAATTTTAAGCCTTAATTGTACTGAATATACAAAATAATTATAAACACTAGTGGTGCTTCACATTGTAATGTAAAAAAAAAAAAAAAACGAAAGCAGCTCCATTCATATTTTAAAAACATTATTTTAAAAAAAGCAAGAAATTAAATTGTCAAACTCTATTTTTGAGTAATAATCCTGATTGTATCCTGTGAACATTTCCCCAAACTTTTTTTCAGCTTGTAAAATGAATTCTACTGAACTGATTAATGGCCTGTGTAGATACGATTCCTCAATGATTCTGAGCGCTCAACAGGTCTCGTGTATCGAAGACCAATCAAGCATGATCTCCAGCGGTGTCACTGCATCACAGTTTGCACTCCGGTCTTCACTGCACAGACGTAAGATGCAGTAAAAATCTGTAACACTTGTTTTTGCAATAAAATCCTATTCAAAAAGGGTCAGCATATGCTAACAAGGGGATGGGGGTATTTTGGAAAGCAATGAGGTGAGAAAGCAATAAGCAGTGATTATTGACATGGAAAAGGTTATTCGTAATCCTCGCTGACGTCAAACTCTGCCACTTGTGGATCAGTAAAGGCATAACCAGAGTACCCCGGCCTGCTATCATGTTACTAACAAGGGGAAAACACACCAAAGTCGAGCCTAGTGCTGGCGGCAGCTTCTTGTTACCATTTTCAATCATTTTTCAGCTCTGCTGCATGAACCCATGTGGCAGCTCTGAATAAGGCTACATTCCTCATGTCTTTTCAGCAACTTCAGGACAATATTAGCAACTAATACTAGTTATGCATTCATTTAGTGGCAAATTTGTTTGTGTTCACAGACATGATTTGAAATATGGTGGCAAAACTATCTCTCACCACACGTAGGACATTTTCACAACACATGAAACTATTACAATGTTTGAACAGGCAGATCAGGAAATAATGTCACATTAAAAAACATGATACAGAGATTATTTACTCAACATACTTTGCATCATGGTTTAAATTTGCAATCTACTGACGTTGAAGACAACAATTCAGCTCTCAGGAGCTTCTCCTAAATCAGTTTTTTTAATTATGTAGTCGGTCAGTGCTGGTCAGTGTTCAACGTCTACACAACAAACATGAAGAGGATAATACTCCATTCTTCTTCAGTCACCTTTTATTGTTCCTAAATCAAAAAATCTGAAAGAAGTTGTGTGCAAACGCACATTCAGAAATGATCCTAGTACTTCTTTTATAAAGACAAAACATACTTCAACACAAAGTGCACAAATTCCATTTGCATGCCCAACATGGACATGCACACACTGTAGGACAGATTCTAATGAGATAAAAGGGAAGAAAAATAAAGTCTTGGGTGGCTGATGTGAACAGATTGAGTACTGACAATATCCACATCATGACATGGATCATGACAGTGTATAGTGATTGTGTTCAGTACAATGCAATGAGATCCCAACCACTATACATTGGATCATTATTCAGCTAATCTAGTGCAGTCGACTCCCACGAAGTTAGGTTTTCACAGAACCTAATCATTGTTTGTGGAAACCCCCACGAATCCGTGGAGACTGCAAATATCCTCTGCTTTTTTTTTGTTTGTGGCAGTATATACTATAATCTATAATTTTACTGATTTTTTAACAAATATTAACGTACATTTTACAGGTATATTTAGGGTTTTTTTAGGGGCTATAAAATTTTGTTGGTATTTTTTTTAACCACATCACAAATTCAGTTTTTCACAGTTCATGGGTGCTCTTGGGATACGACCCTGCGAATTTCAGGGGTCAACTGTAATTATTTTGATAATCAAGTGATTGTTTAAAAAAAAAAATCAAAAGCAGAAAAGGGAATAAATACAAAACAATGAGTCACAATTACCCAAGCCCTGAGTTAAGTCTGGAATCAGTTCGGCCACATTGAGCTTGGTCATAGCCCTTCCGAGGTCAATCATGTGGCTCTCGGTCCATGGCCTAAAGATTCACTGGCTTAGAAATAATTCAACCTGATCACCAAAATGGCATTAAAGATTGACAATGGATGTAGGGCACAAGGATTCCTTTAACAAAAATGTACATACACACACACACACACACACACACTTTTTTACATACACACACATACATAAATCACACCACGCACAAAACGCAACGGCTAAGCAAGCCTCGCATCCTCCACATGTCCTCAGTTTATCTGTCTGGAAAAGGAGAACAGAAAAAGAGAAGTGACAAATACAGAACAAGGGTCAACTGAGCATATGCAATTCAAATCAACTGCCAGTGATGTAAGATTTCACACGTATTACTACTAAAGCGTTAGGAAACCTTAATGCGAACCTTTATCTCTGGTTGCTTTGTAATTACATTTTGGACACAGAAAGGGCATGTACAAAGTAGACAAAACTATCTAGTGTCTCCAAGTGCTTCGGTAGAATTTCTGCATTTTCTATGTGAACTGGTTGGTCCTAATCCTAGCTAGAGCTTTCGTAAGCTTTTATCGTCATCAATCAGAAGTAACACGGCGGATCTCATGTGACCCTCTCACACAGCCGCTATCAAAAGTATGTGCTTCCCCTTGAATGGTTTTAGTGTCGTCAAGACAATGGGAAATAGAACTGCTGGCTTGGTGCTAAGACTGCTCAGTTCATTACTTTTAAAAAACCTAATAGAAAACACACAGAATTTTGGGAGAACAGTAACTTCCTTGCAACCATGCCATGCACAACCCCCTGACGGACAATACTTTAAATAAAACAGGAATCTCATTTGTGAATGGCTGTTATCACACTGATTAAAAACATCCGACACTAATTTCACATTCAAATTAACTGCTATTCCTGAGGGTTACATTATTTTGCCGCTCACAGATTTGTACTGTTGGATCATTTTCCTCAAAAATGAAAGACCAAGATTTTGTCTCATTTGTTTAATCAGGTTCTTTTTGTCTATTTTAGGAGAAAATCTGATGTTTTAGGCCATATTTAAGTATAAAACAAAGAAAATTCTAAAAGGTTCATAATCTGTCAAGCACCACTGTATGAGTGCACAAGATAACAGTCAGGGGATTTAGTTTGGGGAAATAACTGGGATACTATTTTGCAGGAAATATCTGGAGAAGCATTTTACTATGAACTGGCCAGTTGATATCAAATTGTAAAACAAAAAAGTTCTGGCCTCAATTGCTGCACATTTTTATTCTTTCTCCTAGCTCCATAAATGGCTACTGGCCTAGTGACTCATTCGGTTACACCACTGACCATCTCATACCACAGGACTCATGACCACTCAAGCTAGATCAGAAGGCTAAACACTGACTTATTTTTCTCTCGCGCACCACCAGTGCCATCAACTGCTTACAATCAAGCTCCTGACCCAGAAAAGCACATTAAGTTTGCGAAAAGAAGCAACAAATATGGAGCAAAACTCATCTAGAAACCCTGTGATGTACACTCACCTAAACATATTACTACACATCCCATTAAGCCACTAACGGTATTTAGCATGTGTGTCTAGGCCTATGGTTTCTTTTTAGCCTTATTCAAAATCACTAAAAACTGACATTCTGTCACCGCCCATAAACAGGCTAACTGGTGGTTGAATGGTTTGTTTTGTATCTATATATCAGTCAGTCATGCTTGTTTTGATTATACGAAAACTGTTATTAGCCTTTTTCTTAATTCAAACGAAAGGACAAAATGTTTTGCCAAAGAAACAAATTTCTCCACAACAAAGTGTTTAAATCTAATAATTAACAGCTGAACATATTATTTTACAGTAACCCACCGCTTGTACGCGGTTCGGCGGTTGTGGCTTCAGTCTATCAGATTTTTCTGAGAACCAATAACTGATTGCTGAAATCCCCACACTTACGTGTAAACTGCAGACATCCTTCACACTTTTTTTTTGCTTTTATGACGTCGGGCCTCGCGGCGCTTAGCAAGCCAGCACGAGGACGAGTGGGCGTGGTGGACAGCTTTTTTCGTGGCAATATATCATTTTTCATGCATTTGGTTGCTATATTTTTATGAAAAATATTATTTACTAATTTGGTACATAAGTATGAATGTAAATTCAGCCTCATTTTCATCTAAAAATGTTCTGTCGAGTGTTCTTGTGTTTTTCGTTTTGTTCTTCTTAAAGCCCTGTATTTTCATTACTGTAAATTAAATTATTTTATTTTAATACTTTATTTACCTGCTTATACCAAAGATAACACACTGCATGAATTACAGTCCAGTCTATACAGGGGTAACATCAGTATTTACATTCTAGCACTGCAGGAGTTCAGTGTAAA
>JBBPCY010072016.1:0-11399 GCA_037974405.1 Brachyalestes nurse | reverse complement strand
TCAGGACTTCAGTTAGATGCTCTTTGTTCTGCTTGAATGATTCATATGTAGGTCACTGTGTGTCTTAAACAAAAACATTCCTCTGAAACTGGTCAGGTTCAGGGACTGGACTGGAAATGAGAGCCTCTGAAAGTCCTTTGGAAGGAAAATATGAAGAAATAAAGGGAAGCTTGAGACTTTTGCTGTGTGTGTATCACTGTCATAACTGATATAATAAAAACATTTTTCAATGCATTGCAGATTGGCAAGCCTGCACCTCCTTCCCCCACCAAGGACAGGAGGAATAACATGGGATCTCCTCTGCGTAACCCAGGCAGCCCCATGCGCAGGAACAGCCGCAGTGAGAGAAGGTACTGCACTCTGCATTCACCTCAAACACAAGGACACTGCTTATATCCACTGTTTCTACAACAACGTCTCCACGAGACAGGCTTAACAGTCACTATAATCAACAAAACCGAGTAAAAACACACCAGGTAACTGGAAACAAAGGTGTGTTGATTACACTGCCGGTGCTTGTAGTCACTGCTGACGTTTTATAAGACAAATGATCCATTTTTTTGATCCATTACTTTCTCTTCACAGGCTGTCGGGCGACAAGAAGGTTCTGGAGCCTAAACCCCCTGCTGATATGAATGGATACCAGATTAGAGTGTGAGCTTTCTGACTTCCAAACCACAACAAGCAGTCATGCAGCCAAGCCTTCACAAGGACGGGTGAAATGACACGGGACAGAAAACACAAATGGGTGCTTAAAATTCGGAAGGATGTCCAGTTGCAGACATTTATGCAATGAAACGTGTGAGTGCAGTGATGTGAAAATGTGCATGAATGACACCATGTCACCTCGTCACCTTTAACGAACCGATCAACTGAGCAGCCTCATTTCAACGACCACTTTTGTAGACCTTGGGCTCAAACGCTCCCGAATTGTGAGCCAGATACCGTCTTAAATGTGTAAATATCAGTGTGTTTAGTCCGGCGACTGCTTTCCTGGTTTGTAATCCACTTACAGACTGGTGCCTTTTGTACAACTCGCGATTGAGCCGCCCGTCAGGTGGCACAGCTCGCAGAGTTTGTGTCGCTTGGCACTGCCACACCTTTCCGCTCACCTGAGGCAGGCGCCCGGTACCTGCTTCACAACAACCTCCACCAGTGACTGGAAACATGGCCTGCTGTTGTTACTTCTCGAAACCAAATAAGCAGGAGAATGTGTAGAAAATAGCAGGTTGTAGTTTCCACAGTTCACATATCTTTATTTTCGTTTGGCCTTATCTGTCCATAACATTTAATCAGCACTTGAATGAGTTTGTGGGATTCTTTTTTTTACAAAAGACAGGGTGGAATTATTTTTACTTATTTAAGTATCAATGCAACTTTTGGTTTTTTAACTTATTAATGGTAATGGACATTCACACCATTTTGTAGGTCACGTATAGAGAGAGTAGTTGTGAATAGACAATGCTTAGAAAGACTAGAGTGCCCTAATATGTAAAGTTGTGGAAGTTTTACTTTTTTTTACATGTAAATGAGACGTGAGACTGAAAAAGACGTCATGTTTTGATAATCATCTGTTCAGAACTAGGCAGTACAATTCCAGTGGCACTTAAAATACATGTCGCGAGGATCAGTTCTCACTTTTGTACTAGATTTCTTTTATATAAAATCACTGTATTTCTTGCACTTTCCTTTAATTGTAGTAGCTTCGGCTGTAACTTGAGTTTTGTACCCTTAATATGAATTTTGGACTGGATTATATCATCATTAGGAAACCTTCCATAGAGGCTGAGTGCAGGTACACATGTATGGTAGAAGTGTCTGACCGGCCTTAATCACTGAAAGTGTGCTGAACCCTTTAGTCACCACAGGAATAGATGCAGTAGGACTGATCTTTCATCTGTTGAAGGTGGCGCTTTGTGGGGCCTGGACGGAGCTGTCGGAGTCGCTAACGAGATCTATTTCTCTCACCAAAGCATTTGAAGGACTGTGAAATGCAGCACAGGTGCCGAGAGTTGAAGAGAAAAGGCAGCAGTGGCTTTTGTATCTTTTTCCCACCAGGATGGAGACAGTTTTCATTACTTGAGAGCAGAGAAAATGTCACGATGCCACAACACTGCAGCGCTGGCCTTCCTGTAGAACTGTTTCAACAACACAAAACATGCTTCACTGTTGACACTTGAAATATGATCATAATAAACAATGAAAGGCTGAGGTGTAGAGGATTATTATCAGGATCTTGACCTGCAGAATATGTGATAATGTGTAGGGATGGCTATCATTAGGATTGTACCGATGCCGCTTGTCGATACCGATACTTATCGATACTATTCTTGATCCTACTCTCCATAATTTGGACGTCACAGAAAAGATTTTACAGAAAAGATCACAGAAAAGATTTTACAGTTATTTTATTTCTGCATTTTTGGAGGAATAAGGATCTAAACTGTATCCTGAGTTTCCTGTACATATAATGAGGGAGGAGAGTCGCTACAAATGTGTGTTGGTGAAGATCAGAGCGCCGCTCCGTCCCTCCACTGATCCAATCCAGCATCAGCAATATAAAGACACAGCTGTTAGAATGCATTAACATTGCATGAACACTGATAGCAGCATCGTTTATCCCGATTATCCGGATTTCAGTACTGACCAGTCAGGAACCAGGACCAGTTTAGTTCCGTTCATTTCCAGTTTCATGCCAATCTCTACTCATGTGGGTCCTTGGTTTACAACAGTTTTGACATACAGCAATTCGAGTTTACAGCGCTCACTCCCACTTGGCTTACACTGTTAGATACGTGGGTGAACTAGTTTGGTTGCGTGGAAGAATACGCAGTAATGTGGCGTATGAGTGAGGGAGTTTTCCTTTTCCTTTTTCTGTGGCTTAGTTGTGTTTTATTGGTAAGTGACTCAGACTAGGGTGGGTTTCGACCAAAATTTAGCCAAGATCTGTGTGGGGACTGGAGGACCCCTGTATATGGAAGACAAAACTGAGTGTACTGATATTTCAAATGCTCCAGTGGAGGCATCGGGTCTAAAAAAGGTCTGATAACGGATTTGGACCAGGCAGAATGCAGATATTTGCTGTTATACGTCCCAGTATCCTTTTATGAGTCTCACATGGGTATCATAAGTACTTCTGGACTCCTGACCAACTTCATGTTTCGTTATTAAGAGAACATAAATAGTTCTGCTTCACTGGATTTACTGCACTGCGATAAAAATAATTCATACTTTATATTTTCCATCATCATACTCATAGTTTATGATAGTATTTTACAAATGTGGCTCCACTAGGTTTTACTGTTCCAATATCAAAATCAATATAAAAATATATTTTAAAAATCTGTATTGTGACATATTGTTTATCATGAAAAATTATTTTCTCTATATTGCCCAGCACTACTGTGAATGTTGACAAATTAGTCCAAATTAAATCAGTATTAAAAACTTTACAGATTATATAAAACCACTTTTTGGGTGTTAAGGAAAAAATACATTACATTTTAAAATGTAGAAAGCTCTGTTTACAACTGACACTGTCACAAAGCAGCTTTACAGAATCCAGGTTCGAGCACCTGGTGAGCAAGCCAAGGGCGGCAGAAATGAGGAAAACTCCGAAAAGATGGAGGAAGGAACCTCGTGAGGAACCAAGAGTCAAAAGGTGAACCCATCCTCTTCTGGTTGCCACCGGATAACAAAGAGAATTAAAAATAACACTTTGGGGAAAACTAACAATAAGCGGCCTTAGTGTAGACTTAAAAGTTAATAAGCAGTTAGCAGTTTATAGGATCAGAGAGAGTCTGGATTAGCAGCTGTTGGAGTCTGTGTGAGTAGAGGTTTGGTGAGAAGCAGGACATGGTGGTAAAACTGGTCTGGAGGACAGGAGTCTCTATACACAATAGGTTTTGTTTGAGTCTGTGATTAGTAATAACTTCTAAGGGGTGTTGGCAGGTGCATGGGAATTGAAGTACGTTTTCTCACACACACACACACACACACACACAAAAGGCAGACGTGTATCCAAAACTATATTAAAGTGTGCCATAACTTTTGCATGGACCACATTTTAGTTCCACAACATTAAATGCAGCAAATCAACAGTAATTACACAGTAATATCCAGTAATAACGTGGAGAGGTGTGTTTAAAACCTATATGCATTGTAGAGTTTACCTTTATTTGTCTCACTGGTAAGATGAGATACTAAAGTTACACTAAACTAAACTAACAGCACATCCTCTTCTCAGGACTGTGTGATGAGACATGAGGAATGTTGGCCTACTTTCAAACCCCACTGACCCACTTCTAGAACATCAGCACTCTCTTTGGGAAATGTCTGCATTCACACACACACACACACACACACAGAGGCTCAGAAGCCAGTGCAGGTAAGCAGCGCAGCATTTCATAACATACTGTGTTGCATAAACAAACATAAACGCAGAACATTTTGTTTTCGGGTGAAACAATCTGAGGATAATGGCAGTAAAGTCAGTGCTGTGATGTAATTTGAATTGCTCTTGTAATCCATCCTTTTAAAGGTTTATCCTGAGTAACTAAAGCTCTGATTTGGAGCACTTTGTTGGGGATTGATAAAAGGCAGACAGAGGGGGGTTTGGAGCAGCTGCACAGAGTAGTAAGGCTCAGTACTGTTCAACAGAAGCCTGAAACGGTTTCTCCCTTTCGTGAGGCACAGATACATTCTCTGTAAGCTCCCTGTCTCCTGGCCTGCATGAATAATTCTTCAAAGCTGTGCATCTCCTCTGAGTTCACCTCGGTGGAGGCAGCTGGGAAGCTCCAGATTTTCCAGCCCCTTACAGACTAGCTTGGATTTCTGAATGTCACGTGGGTTTACTGCACCAAAGGCCAACACGACACCTATACAGTAAACATACACACACACACACAAATAAGAATGTGCGCCCGGTAGCACATCTGGATGTGTAGCATGTATCGACAGAACACAGGTCCGGGTTAAAGTCACGTGATGCGATTAATCAACATTTTTTTAACCCGTTATTTTTTCTGTGAATAATTGTTTGAAATTAATGCATTAATTCGACGCTCCTATTATACACACACACACTCATTACCCCCATTCACCCCCCTTCATAAATTGTCAGGACCCCCAATAGACCACTATTGGGCAGTTTTATTCTCAGCACAGCAGTTACACTGCGAACAGTGCAGCCACCTCAGGACCTCTGCTAGGCTTACACAAGTGTAATGTGTTCATAAACTCACCACTGATCAGGACTAGAAGACGACCTACACAAACAGGGCAGCATCAGATGAACCGTCATCAATAACTTTACAACTACAAGATGCACCAACAGACCAGATGCATCTAATAGAGGAGACAGTGAGTAAACTCCAGCAGCACTGCACACACACACACACACACACACACACACACACACACACTTTCAGAGGCTGAGGACACTCCACCACCCAAATAATCCCTGCTGGATGGAGTTCTTGGGTGGTTCTGACCGATAATCAGCGGTCATTGGTCAGGATCAATTACCACTGATTATTGACGACCACACATTAGTGCATGAAAGCACACATGCACACACAAATGTGCAGAAGTGATCTCTGTGTAGATTATCTGTACTCAGCCATAAAAATGTACAGAAAAAATAAATGATTTGGGCATCCAGAGTTTTTATGACTATACATACACATACAGTTTATGGTAATTCATGGCAATTAAATTGACTGGCTAGAACCCACACTTGCAGCCATTCCTGATCCGAACTGAACCAACAGATTTCTAAAAGAAATAATAACACAACTACGTCGATTTTGGCAAGTATACTTTATTATTTTTTTCTTCCACTGAAAGAATATTAAGCTGCTCAAAACAAAAAGCACATAGTCTCAAAAATAAACCGCAAACACCACAAGGTACATTCAGTATTTGTCAGACTGAAAATATGATTTGGTAAAAGAACTGCAAAACATCCTCCATGGCCTTTTCTAGTCTCCAAAGTAATGCCCAGTTTTGTCCAAATTCCCAGATCCAATGCCTCCTTGGTGCAACTCAAGATTTAAAACCAACCTGAAGACTCTCAGAAAGTATAAAAAGGGCATCTGACTAAAAAAAAACAGCTTTCTGAAACTTCACCAGCCAAAGGAAGGAAAAGTTTAAAACAACAGAAACCTTTCCGCTTAACTTTTCCTGGATTAAAAGTCTTTTATTTTACCTTAATTCTACATTCAAAAATCAACCTGCCTTTGACTTTGAATGAAAAAAGGCCTCCAAGATCAATTTCAAGTCTAAAAAGTAAACTGCTAATTTGGTGACTTGAATGTGGGACAGTTTGTGTACTTCCTCCTGTGTCACACTGGCTGAGGGCCTAAACAGTCATCCTAGCTGAAACTGGGCCAGAAGACTGAGGTGATCTGAGGGAAACATTTCATTCGGGAGTCCATTCAGTGACCAGAGGTCCGCTTCAGATAGAAGAGCAAGACGGCCGAGCAACTTCAGACCATTCTCTCCATCTGTATGAAGGCACAGGAGATACAACTATATAATTATGTTGAAAAAGACACAGAAATATCACAAAAACGGTGCATTACACTGTCGAATCAGTCCTCTGGGACCTCAGATGGACAGGAGAATAAATACACTATATGGACAAAAGTTTTTCAGGGTTTGGGCCCCTTACTTCCAGTGAAGGAGAATCTTAATGCTTCATCAGACCAAGACATTCTGGACAACACCATGCTTCCAACTTTGTGGACACAGTTTGGGGAAGAACTATTGAAACTATTGAAAACAATGAGCCGTTTGCTTCTAGACAGTGAGCTACAGAACAGTCACTGAGTAGAGAGGACTATAAATACTTTACTCTATCACTCCTTTGTGTTTGCAGAGGTAGGGATGATGTCAGGACAAGCCTTGAGCCCTGATCTCATTAAACAGGAGGAAAGAATGTAGAGCCTTTTTCTGACTTGCTCTCCACACACTGCTACTGGGTTAAGCACCTCTTTCTTTAATATGAGGGTTCCTTAATGGTCTCCATCTTCAAATACCTCCTCAAGCCTCATCTATTCAGAGATCACCTCTTCTATCTTCTTACACAAATACAAAAAGATTTTAGCACTTAGAGCTGTCCTCTGGTTCTCACACTGTCCTGAAACTTGGGCGTCCCCTCAAACTTCGGATAAATTCGATTTGGATAAAAACGCTTGCCAAATAAATGTAACCTGATGTAGCTGTAGGTCTCAAACTAGCTTTGGAGCGGGCACAGTCACGTCTTCATTTAAATTCTTAGTAATCTCTGCCTTCAACCATGTAGGATATGTAAGTCTATAAGGCCTAGAACTGGAAATCATAAAAGATCTTAAAAATACAGCTTTGGGTTTTCCACTGAATGCAAAATCCAAGGGGGATTTCGTGGCCAATTATAAATCTGCCTAAAACTGGACTGTAATTTCAGCGCCAACGCATCCTAAAAGACGAGTAAGCAGCATCAGAGTAAACCAAAAGTTATTCTAGGTTCCTCTGCGTCTCACAAATGAAACACAAATGAAAGTATGACTGTATGAAAATGAGCACAGTTGGCCTGTGTGTACATGCCTCTGTAAATGAATGCAGCCCTTAGCCATGCCAATTCCATACCAACCCACACGTACACTACGTTCCACTGAGGCCCATCTCCTCTCCGTTCCCCCACCCATCTGCTTACTATGGGAGACGGGGCTTTCAGTGTGGCGGGCCCTAAACTCTGGAACTCTCTCCCTCCTGCACCGAGCCTTCAACATTCAAAGCTCAACTAAAACCTCATCTTTTGTCTTTGGCTTTGCATACAGCATCCCGAGTCTCCCACTGGTTGTAAAGATCATTCTTACCCTACACACAGAACAATTTGTTTGCTTTTACTTGTTTTCAGTATGTTGTCTTGTTGTCTTTTGTTTCCTGTGAGGCATGCTTCCTTATTGTATGCATATTTTAACTATGTCTGGACGGCGTCCTTGGGTGACTTGACAGGCGTCTTATAAATAACATGTATTATTATTATTATTATTATTATTATGACTACCACATTTTCCTTGCATTTTAAAATACACCTCTCTTATGATACTTAAACTTTATTGGGGAATTCAGTTATAAAGAAACTAGAGAAAGGTATAAAGTAGATAAAGATCCCATCAGGGAAGACAAGATTTGCATTCACTTTGTGTTCTGCTGCCTGTCTGAAACAGAGGGGAAAAAAACCAAACAACCTTAACTGAGGGCAAGTCCTGGCAGAGATAAGTAACTTCCTAAGAATGTGTTGCCATATATGGGGCAAGTGCTGACTAAGGACTTGGCTTTCTTTCTACCTTTCCTTCATTTTCTTGCAAAATACCTCTGATCTAGAAGCCCTGGTGCTAGGAACTCCCAGTCATTTCTCAGCAATGAATAAAAACGGTCGGACTGCCACCTTGTACAGCTTCCTCTGGCTGGTCTTTCCTCACACACCCATCCTCCCTGAAACGAACAGTATCCGCCGCAATTCGGTTTCATCGCACCATCTCTCAGTGTGTCTCCAGAGGCAAGAAGCATGAATTATTCAGTCAAACCAAGCACCTGTGGCTGCTTCAGGACAAAAAGCTAATCGCAGCACAATAAAGCAACTTTCCGCTACGGCATGTTAACTAAAGCGGTCTTTATATTATAACAGAGCCTAAAGGACTTCTACTAAAAAAGGCAGACACACTGAACAGATCAACCTACAGCAACCATATAGCTACAAAGGGGGGGGGGGGCAACTCCATATTAAAGTCTATGTATTTGAACGCAATGTCATTAAAGCCCCTGTTGGTGGAATGCGCAGGCGTCCGAATACTTTTGTCCACTGAGTGTAAATCAGCTGCAGTGAAGACACATGACTTGGCACATGGTTCAAATGGTCAACCAGTTGGGAAATTAAACTTGGGACTTGCAATGTTGGCACTCATCATGGACTTCATTTAAACACTTTCCCCTGCCATTCCTACCAAGGAGATACTATCGAAAAATAAAGTTTTTATCAAAACATTAACTCCTGGTGATCAATTATAGAAGACTAGCAGACTATTAAGTGTCTTTTACAACACAAACACGCAAAATGCTCCTCAAAAATGACTATTTTGCTCATTATCGTACAAAAAAGCTTCAAGCCGTCTTCCCTACACAACATCTAACGTTAGCTAAGTGGTCTACCAGGCCTACAACTAGTTACTAGGACTATTACAGCTATTTTATTCGGTTGAACAATTAATAAACCAGTTTTATACACTAAATAAAGCTTTTACGTAACATGTTTGTCAATTTTCTCCTCTGGAGAGTCGTTTAATAAGAAAAATCCAGTCAAAGAGCTTGTTTTGACACAAGATGGCTAAAACAGGGTGTGGGGGGTTTAGCTTAGCAGTTCTGAAATAACGGTCAACCTTGTGAAATTTGTCTGTTCATCCTGGAATATAATCACTTTTAAGAAAAAATGACACTATATGACTCTAAAACTCATGTTTACACGAACTAGAAGCTTGTTAGTGCTCTTCGGTGCTCTTTGAGAGTTAGCAAGTTAGTCCACCTTAAAACAAGTAACGTTAACGTTAAAGCGGTTTCATTTAAGGTAGAAAAGCATTTAAACGTAACATATGCAGTTCGTACATGTTTAGTAACATTTTATAAGTAACAGTTAGTGTTCTAAAAGGTTTAAAAGTGTAAAACGTGAGAAAAATGCTTCTTCTTCAGAAAAAAAGAGGATAGGCTCTCACCCAGAATCTCTTTCCTCCGGTCTGCATGAGGCTGGTCCGTGTAAACCCACTCGTAATCATCCCGAGCAACACGGTTTCCCATCTTAATCCCTGTCCAAAAAAGGTGTATTTTTTAAATTTCTGACCAGTTTGGAAGAGATCTGGTTCAGCGGACGTGTCCTCCAGGATTCCTTCCTGGGCGCGGGGCGGCAGAGTGAGGCAGGCCGGGTCTGGGTGGAGGCGAGGCGGGCAGGGGAGGAGCCTCCGCCCGCGTTGTGATCCGTCACCAGACAGGACGGCTTTCTTAAAGGACTCCTTCATTCAGAACTACCGTTACTCTGCGTGGACAAAAGTACTGGGACGCCTAAGAATTACAACATGGTCTTTAATGATTGCACTCTAATGCATAGACTTTGCAGACCTCAACGCCATCCAACACCTTTGGGATGAACTGGAACGGAGATTGTGAGCCAGACCTTTTCCAACATCAGTGCCTGACCTCATAAATGCTCTACAAAATGAAAGGGAACAAATTCCCACAGAAACTCCAAAATCTTGTGGAAAGCCTTCCAAGAAGAGTGGAAGCTGTTCTAACTGCCAGACGGGACCGACTCCATATTAAAGTCTATGTATCTGAATGCAATGTCATTAAAGTCACTGTTGGTGGAATGATCAGGTGTCCCAATACTTCTGTCCATGTAGCGTACAACAGCTTTCACTCTTATCGGAATGCTTTCCGCATATTGGGATGCTGGAACATTAAGATTAAGTCCTTCACTGAAAGTAATGGGCCACCTGAATGTAAAAATTAAGGTGGTCCCAATACTTTTGTCCATATAGTGCATATTTATTGCCAGCTGTGACCTGTTTATGACCCGACTGAGGATTTATGAACCTAAAACAGCCGCAGTTAAATTTTACAGGACCGTTTTATGATCTAACCTCAGACTGATTGTGTTAAGGCCAAATAAATGACCCCTGCTCTGATTGCTCCTGTGTTGTGCGGGATGAACTTCTAGCTTGAACTTTTGATGTTTTTAAAAGTATAAAACACACCTAATAAATGAGTCATGAACGGGCAGAGCTAAGCTGCTGTACCCTGAATAACAGACCTGTTGCAAATACTTGCACATATGAAACGAATTTTTGCTGTTTGCTATGCACCTCATTTTACTTAAAGTCCAAAAATGTAATTACTGGTCATTCTGTTCCAATATTTTATACCCAGCATATTTTCATATTGAGATTTTTTCATTACATAAACAACTTAAATCAATTAAGTTTTCTGATTCCGATTCTAATATTTTCTGTATGTGATGATAAACTTACAAAGTCACAAATTCAAAATGGGTACTTACCAGTTGCCATGTATGAATGAAGTAAATGGCACATTTTGAAACTTTAACAAAGTTTGCATATTAAAGTAACCATTTTTATATGGTCCATTTACATTTAGACCTGAAACCGAAGCATTTCTACCTGATTTAGAAATGCTCCTTCAAATCTCCTCCAATAAAAAGACCATGTGACATTGATGTGAAGCAGAAACTAAAGTATTAAAAGCTTCACTGCTGGTGGCGCCCCCTTGTGGAGAATCTTCAGGCTGCAAAACGAGAGTGAGAGTTACCAGCCATATTTATAGATATACTGTGTGTGTGTGTGTATATA
>JBBPCY010072015.1:0-11400 GCA_037974405.1 Brachyalestes nurse | reverse complement strand
CATGTAATCAAAAGACAGCAGTAGGTCCAGCAGGTCCAGGTGGTGCTGGCTATGAGGCTGTACAGTAGTCGGGGCAGTGATCTATTTTGCAAGCTGTAACATATGTTGTGGGCAGTGATGTATGTTGGGGGCAGTGATGAATGCTCTGTTTGAACAGCCTCCTGATCTCCCAGCCAGGTCTTTGATTTATTGAGCCCCACCCGGTGAGAGAGCTGCTGTTAGTGCAGCTGAGCCTGCAGAGCTAACATGTTGATTAAATTGAGATAAATTCTAAGTTAAGTAAGTCAGGAAACAGATCTACCCATATAAGGGAGTTTATTAATAGGGTTAAGATTAAAGGAGCTCTCAACATGATGCAGTAACACAGTAGAGCCCATTTAGTTAACCTATAACTCCCGAGGTGCCAGTCTGTGATGCTGCCATCTGTCTTGGAAGCTCCCTGACTCAGTGAAAGATGTGACTAACTCTTCTCATGTGAAAGGAAGCTGGTGCAGATCATACTGTGTGTGCTGTAAAGAGCTGCTGCATCAGTAATGATCAAAATCTTCTATTCAATACTACAGCCCTTTAACTTTCAACAAAATCTTAAAGCAGGGCTCTGTTGTTCCTCTCTTTTGAGAGCTGGAACAGAACAAAATTAATAACATATTTAACATATCAGTCCAAAAAGCACTGCTAGGTATGTACAATTTCCTTCGGAATAAAAGTTTTAGTACTGTCTTATTACCATGGCCGACTATAACTGCTATTAACTATCAACTACTGAACCACTATGAGTAACCAGAACTACTGACTGGCAAAATCCACTGACTGACTATAACCACTACCTGACTGAAACCAGTGACTGACTCTAACTAGTGATGTGACTGACTATAACCACTGACTGACTTTAACTAGATACTTACTATACCCACTGACTGACTTTAACTACTGACTATAACCACTGACTGATTTTAACCATTGACTGACTATAACCACTAACTGACTATAACCACTGACTGACTATAACAACGGACTGACTTTAACTAGTTACTGACTATACCCACTGACGGACTTTAACTACTGACTATAACCACTGACTGACTATAACCACTAGCTGACTATAACCACTGACTGACTTTAACCACTGACTGACTATAACCACTGACTGACTTTAAATACTGACTGACTTTGACCACTTACTGACTAAAGCCACTGACTGACTAAAACACTGACTCTAACCACTGACTGACTTTAACTAGTCACTAGCTAAAACCACTGACTATAACCACTGACTGACTAACTAATGACTGACTATAACCAATAACTGACTATTACTACTGACTGACTTTTACTAATGACTGACTATAACCACTGATTGACTATGACCACTGACTGACTTTAACTAATGACTGACTATAACCAATAACTGACTATTACTGCTGACTGACTTTTACTAATGACTGACTATAACCACTGACTGACTATAACCCCTGACAATAACCGCTGACTAACTATAGCCACTAACTGACTATAACATTACTTCCATTACGTCCGACTATGACCATTGCTCACGACCATTACTGAGTGGGTATTACTACTGATGAAATTTAACTACTGACCTAGTATTACTCCTAATTATGATTACTAACTAACTATAAGTACAATCCTGTTATAACTACTGACTAAATATAATTTGTCCCTGACTATATCTATAATTACGGGAGATAAAAGCTACTATGAAAGACTATAATTACTCACAAAATACAGCTACTGAGTGACTTTTTTATTCATTCTGTAAGCTCCATGCCAGTCCTGTGACGGAAGACCTGAACAGACTTTAATCTTTATGGTAATTGCGGTGGCCATTTGCATGGTGAGTTTCTCTGTCTAACAGTGGCCTGAAGGATGGCGTTGCCAGGTTTTGGATTAGATTACTGGAGCAGCTGTAAGTCTGGCTGAACGCTTCCTCACAGGAGAAAGAATGACTTAAATTGCAGCTGTTTGAGGATATCCAGTAAATCAGTGAGCTTTTTTCCACCTGAAACACCTGTTTATTCACTTTAAGATTATTCATGAAACAGGTCCAACAGTGCTGCCTGAGAGAGAGCGGTCCTGTAATAGCACGGCATGACCAATCGAAACAAGGAGAAATGCTATAGGAAGCCCATCTTCAGGTTTAAGACAGGGTTTAAATCAACGTGTAGCTGCAACAGTGTCAGAGCTGAGAAGCGAACATGCTGTTCTCAATATGTGTGAAAGGGGCCACATTCTTTAACTTTGTTTTTGCCTTTTGCCTCTATTTATACAGCATCAATAAATCCAAACACGCTCACCGTTCGAGCGGACGGATGAGAGCGATGAGGGGCTGCTGTTGTTTGTGTAATTACAGCATTAGTTGAAAGAGGGCTGAATTGTAATGTTGTATTCACAAGGACTGTTAGCCTCGTTCACAGATAAACAGATACACAGAGCTGTGAAACACATGCAGAGTGCAGCACGCTGTAAGGAAAGACAACACCCAAAGAAATCTGCTTTCCACCACGTGTCATGATCAGATCCAAGCTGCTTGACTCTTTTGAAGAGGTCATGACCTCTGGTTTCTATCTATAGCTTTATAATGAGTCTGTGAATTTGTTCAGAATAGAGCATTTTTCTTTCCTATTATCTAATTATAATCTTGCTGCAGAACCACCACAGCACCACAGGCTTTCAAATACTTCTCAATTCAGTGTCTTTCATCGGCTCATCATCTGATTGTGGAGCTCTTAATGAGCCAGTAAGGTCTTTGGGCCCTATTTTGCACTGGTACAAAGTGCAATACATAGTTGTTTTGCTAGTTTCATTCCAGCACATTCCTCATTTTTGTGGCATGCTGGACGTTTTCAAAATAACCAATTATTTTGCGTGTTTTCTATTCATAGCAGTGGTGTTTTTTTATATGAGGTGTGACTTGGCCCATTTTCGGTGCATTGCTAATTTAAGGCAGTGAAATGACACTGCACTTTTGACAAGCAAAAATCACGTCTAAAGTCAGTGGCGTCCTATTGAGCAATATTTAAGCAGCATGTTTTAGAAACACATGGATACACAGCACTCCACAAACACGGGTATGCTTTAGTATAAAGTACAAAGGGTCCTTTCTCATAATCATATCGTTTAATAAAAAAAATGACATAAAGCAGTCTAGTGTCAACCCTTCCGCCTGTTCTTCCACAAAAGAATGAGTGAACACGCATTGAGCCCTTGGGCCGACCGGCTTATAAACCCCCCCTCATTCGCTCTCACACCAATCATACAACACGGACAATCAACACACATTACGCTTCATTACAAACAGGGGAACACGTCGTTTGACTTCTGACAACCCCGGAGCCAGCTGATTAGCCCAGCCTTGTCACCTGGGCTTCCAACTGTCAAACGACCACGCATTCCTTACCCCTGACAGTCCAGAACCGTAATACCCCTAGTACTCGGGTGAGCTACTCCTGGGTGGGCGTTACCGAGTGGGCACCTATGTCACAACCAGCTGCCACGCATGGATATTTTGGATATTTAAGCACACCATGCTGAGGCTGTTCATCAGAATATTTAGCAAAAAGTGGAGGAAAAGTTATATATAAATCTAGCAGTAAACAATGCATGGGGAGATCAGTTTCCTCAGCCGAAAACTAATCTGGTTCGGTGAATATGCCATTATAACAGCAATCTCCCCTGCCTTTTAAAGGTGAGGTGACGAGCCATTCTGATTGGTTTATGTGTCACACTTAAAACACGCCTCTGAATAGTTAAGAGAGTCAGAACTGTCCTTTTGTGCCTTATGTTGGCACCAAGTCTGTTTTTTCCACTAGCAAAATGGATTTGTACATGCCTATAAATGTACAGATCAATCCCTTTGAGCCTATAAATGAAACATTAGACATTTCTTTAAGTATGGTATAGATCAGCATGACTACGAATCCATTAATTCATATGTAGGCGTTTCAATTCAACAGAAAAAGAAGGAAAATCTATCCTATAAATATGTGTGTTTGTTTATCCCAGAACCCTTCATCACAGCAGTAAATGTCAATACTCAACATAAATATCAATATGAGACAATGTAAATTATTTAAATTACATGAAATTCAAAATAAATTAATGAACTGTGCGAGTAGTAAACATTTAGAGCAACACTTGCTTGGTTAGCCTCAGTGTCTAGAAAGGTGCATTATGTAAATGCATGAAAAACATTTTTTGGATGGATTTTTTTATACATCCATGATATAATACCTGTGAGTGGCATGTTTTGATGTTTTTTTTCTACTGTGTGTTCTTCACTTATGAACCTCATCACTTACAGTTACTACAATTACCTGCAATTACTTCAAGTTTCGAAGTAAAAAAACAAACAGATCCATCCATATATATACATAATTGTCTTCCGATTCTGATATATTTATAAGTGGCTGCAGTAAAATGGATCAGCATATGAAATTGAAGCTGACCCTCCAGCCGTGTTTCTGCCACCGGGTTAAAGAAGCTGCCTTTATTGTTGGATGCTGAGAGATTCTCAGCGGGGGCGCCCAAACCATCTGTAACAGCACATAATGTAAAATGATTGTTTTATGAGTGTTTTATCTTTGAAAAAGGGAGTAAATCAGCTGTCTGGGTAAACAGAATGTGAGACACAGATCGTCCTTTTAACATTCTGTCAGAGGTTTTAATGGGCTCTACATGCAGATGTGTCTACATGAAGGTAAAACAACAAATGTTTTTAACAGAAATGAAGTGATTAAAGGAGAAGAGTAGATCAAACGGCAGATACAGCTCTTTGCCCCAGCATTTCAAGGCTGGAAGTAATGTTAACAGGCTGTACAGAGTGAGCAAATGGGAGAGAGAGAGAGACACTAAACACAGTAGCTGTTTCTGTCGTAACTATATTAGACCTTGACTACATTCAGATCTACAGGGCAGCGGACTGATGATGAGGGTTTTTTTATCCTCTCGCTCTGCGTTTGAAGCCTGGCTAATTGCTAATGAGATTTCCCGCAGAAGATGTTTGGTTTTATAAAGGTCACTCCCATCACATTTACAGGAAGACTGAGCATCCAGACAGACAAACCCTGTTAGAGCAACTGAACAGAAGAGTTATTCTTCTTCAGTATGTGCTGCTGGACACACACACAGATTTATTCAGTCTGCTCGCTGTCCGAACATTACCAAATAACATCTGTTACACACTAACTACAGCACACACACATATTCATCTCAGACTCAGTGTGATTCTCCAGTGTGCCGTGCAGCTGCCCTTCAGAAAGCAGTCTGCTATAATGGTTTCAGGAGGAGTGAAGTCACCAGGACCTCATGGGCCCCCAAAACTAAAAATTACCTTTGAAGAATAAAACGTCTTTTTTTCCTGTTTTTTTGTGAAAGAAGATGCTGCCATACTGCTGGATGTGCTGAGAGCTTCTGAGCCAGGAAGCCCAAACATCTGTAACAACATACTGTAAAATGATTGTTTTTATCTTTTTAATGAGCATTTTATCTTTTTAACATCCTCTCAGAGGTTTTAATGGGCTCTACAAAACGTACTTTCGGTGAATAAAAAATGCATTTGTTTCTTGTTGATTTGTAAATTAGCTGTAACATTTCAGACTACTTCCACGAACTAACCGTTTACATTAGAACACCTGTTTAAGAAGAACAGGTCTGTGCAGAAGTATGAGACCATTTATTGTCATAAAATGTCATAAATTCTTTCACAACTGAGACGTCCACTCTGGGGGTTCTGATGCCGATGTTCTTGGTTTCTTTTCTCAGTAACAGCTTTCTGAGCAGTTCCTCACTCTCTTGTCTCCTCATGGTGGAAAGATGGACACAAACACCTGAGAAACAAAAATATGCATCAGGACTGTGTGTGTGTGGAAGACATGGTTTTCTGTAGGTGGGTCAGTATCTGTAATAGGGATTTTAGGGGTAAGGTAAGTTACACAATGAAAATAGGAGGGTCAGAGGTGGAGGGCTGGCTCAATGTCTCAAAGGTACTAACTATGGGTAGATTTTTTTAGACTGCTTTTTTATCTGTGAACAGTGTTAATAATGTAAATGGTAAACAATGAGAGTCACTCATGTCACTTATGCAATTGATATTGAGACACAAAACGTATCTAGATCTATCGATCTATCTATCTATATATATATATATATCTTTCTATCTCTTTCTATTTGTCTATCTCTATCTATCTTTCTATCTATCTCTATATATATATAATCTTTCTATCTCTCTATCTATCTATCTATAGATTGATATATATATATATATATATGTGTATCAATCTATATATCTCTATCAATCAATCAAGTTTAATTTAGTAATCATGACGACTGTAGACAGAGCTGATCCAGTCCCAGGTGTCCTTCACTGTGATTATGGCCCTGTCCTGTGGGCGAGAGTGAACGTCCGCTCCTCCACACTCACATGACTGGGCTTTGTGCTCCAGTAATCCACATTTTCTCTGCCCGTACGGTCGCCGGGGTGTTTTTGCCCAGACTCAGGCGTAAGCAGCTTAAACGGCAGCCGCGTGTCGACAGATGAAATATGGGTCATACAGCGACGCTGTGCAATCTAAACACAGCTACCGGACTCTGGCACTGAGGGACGGGCACTAATACTACACTCCGGTGATTGACATTCGCCCAGTGGACTCCGCCGCGCAGGTACAGACCACTGTTTTTATAGAAAAGTGTGTCGGAAACCGCATAAGCGAGTCTATTTGAGATTAATGCAATGCTACTTTGTGAAGTAATATAAACGTCCAGTAATTGTTATCTCCATTAGCCTCATTTGCAAACTTTATATCTGTGCTAATGGGCTACATTTGACCGTGTAAATATATATTTTTATACGGTTTAAATTAAATGTTTATTGCTTAGAATAGCTGTAGGTCAAAGCCACGGCTGGTTTATTTTCCTCAGATGGGCCCAGCTGCCAGGGCTAACGACACTGCAGTGTCAGATACTGCCCATAACTCTCATCCTAAAATACCACGGCTTTCTCCCATGCACCCCCCATGGGACCCTGGCAGGAGAGGGAATGACCCTGGGATTCTTCGGGCAGAGCACGTCTCCTCAGTGTTGACGTAGAGTCCCCTTTTTTCCAGATTTTCGCCTTTTTATGAGAACAGTTGAGTTTCTTTAGAAAAAGGAAAAAAAGGGCTGAAATGTTCCTAAAGTGCTTCTGTAATAGAGGCTAATGTCTAAATCCCAGCTGAATGTCATTAGAGTGATTTAAACATTTTCACTCTGTTTTGGGATTTTTTAATGATGAATCAGTGCGGGGCAGCACTGTTGCGTCACAGTAAGACGGTCCTAGGGTCCAAGGATTGATCGGTCTTTTTCTTTCTTTCTTTTCTTTCTTTCCTTTCTTTCTTCCTTCCTTCTTTCCCGTCCCTCCTTTCCTTCCTTTTCTTTTCCTTTATTTTCCGTTCCTTTCCTTTTCTTCTCCTTTCTTTATCTCGCTTCTCTTTCCTTTCCTTTCCTTGCTTTATCTTATCCTTTTCTTTCTTTCCTTTCCTTTCTTTTCCGTTTCTTTCTTTTCATTTCTATATCTTTTCCTTTTCTTTTCTTTTCTTTCTCCTCAGCAGCTCGCAAAATATCAACTACAAACAAAACAAATCCTGATACTTTTTCTGCTGTCTTGTTTGTTGGTATGTATTCCAATGTTAACTTTGCAGAAAGACACTTTATCGCATGCTGGGAAAAATGGCTCTAAACTATTGGCAGAAGTGTCTAAGACTTTAAAAGACTGTAAAAGTGTACTTCAGCTCATTTAGACCAAATCTGAAATCGGCATGGGAGCCTACGTTTGCAGGTCGACTCCGTTTCCCAGTCAGTCCCATGCACAGCGATACACGGTGGAAAAGATGGATCTTTCATATCTCACAGTTCTGTTTTATGATGTTACAGTTTTTTAAAGAACCTTTTGACGTCACGTTTGCTACTTTTAAGAGTAAACACGGGCTGTGAGAACTCCCAGGCCTGGGCCGAGTGATTCTGCACGAGCAGTTTACCTCCGGGAATGTTTATAAAAGATCTGAGAACATCAAGCACCATTGAAAAACATCTTCACTGGTGGATAAACCCTAGTGTGATCCTGATGGTGTGATATCTTATGGACAGATCTTTTGAAGAGATAAACCTAACTATGGCTGGCATTCATCTCAAGCCGTTTTTTGTGATTCTGATCAATATTTTGAAGCATTTGATTAATGTGTTGGCTGCTCCATAACTGCTGCTATTGTTAAATTAATATGGGTACAGTTTCTGTTTAAAGGGCTGATTCCCCCATTTCTGATAGGCTCCCCTGTTTTGTTGCTTCATTTAAAACAGTAAATGTGCTAAATGTTAAATAAGTGGCTTGTTTTAAACCACATGGCTCATAACTGCAGTGCCCAGAACCAGAGACTAATTATTCTAAACCGCGTTCTTCTTGTGAACATCGAAGGAGTAAATGAAGAGCTCTTTTCCAAAACGCCATAAATCCATTTTGATAGTTTTCAGAAAAATGACACACATGCGGTTTGCATAGAAATGGCATCTTGCTGTTCATCTTAAACAAGGAAATATAGTGATTTGGCATGAAATGTTGATGGAGCAGTGAATAGGTTCAGTGCACAGGCAAAATGGCATGACAGTCATTTTTTTTTTATTTGGCTTTTATTGCATTTTGTAAAAGAGCTCTTCAAATAGTGTTGTGCAAAACTGTCATTTATCTTTAAATAGAGCAAAAAATTAGGAGAAATGCAGGCAAATGTGTGTGGCCTCATATTACTCAACACTCAGTAATTGGATTTCAGTCTGACTAGCTGGAGACTCATTACACTACCATGTGTAAGTGTCTGTGGTTAAGTCTTATCAAGGTTCGATCAAAAACTAGTCACAACACAATTTGATGTCAATGGGGTCTGAGATTTCATGACACATCCATTAATATGAGAGTTTTTACAATCTGAAATAGTATTACCATGCATATTTAATATCATGGTTTAATATCAATTACCGTCCAATTGAATTTTAATTGTAAAATCTAATGCAACAAATAGTTTGATTGTTGCTTTGAAAAGCCTGCATAGGACCTGTTAGCACATGCACATGTTGAGATTCAACATTTAAGTGTATATTAAAATCATAATCAGTAGTTACATGCAGAGTTTTCTTATTATATTCACTGTCATAGTTTTGGAGATCATTATGAATGTGATCTTGTTTTTTTATGTGATTAGTTGAGCTTCCTGGGTCTTGCAGCCCCTCAGGGGACGTTAAAGATTGAGTACCAGGAGTTTCTTCTTTAACTGCCTCAGACAGCAGAGCTGGAAGAATTAAACAGAACTGAAAGAATTATTACCGGATGCTTTTTTAAAATCTGTGCATTCAGGCTTTCACCCTTTCACTCATTCATGCATTTGGCATTTGTGGATTCATTCTTTCTTGTATACATTCATTTGTGCAGTCATTCATTCATTCATTGATTAATTAATTAATTCATTCATTCATTTATTCATGCATTAATTTGTGTGCTCATCCATTCATTCATTCATTCATCCATTCATGCTTTTGTTGATGTAGTTCTCCTTTTTAGTCTACTTTTTAATCAAACTCCGGGTTTCTGGATGTCCTTGCGTTTAATAAAGACAAATTATGGTTCTTTTGGTGATTCGGAGAGAAACTGAAACACTGACACGCTCCACCAGCCCTCAGTTGTTCCAGAGTTTCTCGTGATTGGATTTTCCCTGCTGAAACCCCCGGTCTTCCCATCTAATCAGGTATCCAGGTGTTTTCCCCAGGCTAAAAAAAAGTATACCGTAGTACCATAACACCGAATACAGGATTCAATTTGCTTATTCAGGGAGGCAACAGGATGTTTGCTGACCTGATTTGGCCTCCATTGGCTTTGTGTTGGTGATTGAGTGATTTGAATGACTGTTCTCTGTGTTTCTGCCGGACAGGGTCAGTGTGAAATTCCTTTATTAGAAACAAAAAGTGTACAGTAGGCCAGAATAACTGCAGAACAGAATAACAAATTAGTGACGTTTTAGGATTTTAAAATTGAAAGAGAATAAGACGGTCTTGCACCAAAGCCTCCCCTTGCATTTGTGAATTACTTTGAAGTCTATCTGACTGCTTTAATGAACAGTTATAAGTGTTGATCTTCCAGGATTCATTGGAGAGTTGAAGGATTTTTCATATTTACACATTATTCACGCAAATTTTCATTGCCAGTTCCCATCAGATGATTTTGGTACTTAACCTGGTTGTGTTACATTCCAAATCTCTCTCGGATCTCGATGCAGTCACGTCTCATCTACAGCTCTTTCAGGAGAACCCAATGACGCTGATCTAATACTGTGGGGGTTTTTTTCCAGATATTTTTCTATAATTTTTAACAAGAAGTTATTGGCAAAATTCCAGCTATGACATCTGCTGAGAATACAAGTTTTCAACTGTACAATCAGGGGCCAAGTAATGTTTATGGAAACAGAACAGAGGGGCGAGTCACCTTGAAAGTCAACAAGGAGAGTGAGCTTTGTGAAGTCCAAATGAGCGTTGTGACGTCAGCTCACTCTCACTAGAGACCGAGGGCAGATCGAAAAGCAGCCCAGCTAAAGAGTCGTCAGGCCTTCAAACAGCCTATAAGAAACTAAAGCACTGGTCACTTATGAAAAGAAAGACATGGCATTGATATTGCGTTATAAAAAACTGTGAACGCTTGTTTTAAGCTCTGAGACTCCTGTTAGTTATCAAACAGACTGCTAGTCAGCTCAGTTAGTTGATTTGAAAACAAAACTTTATATTGACTCATAAGGACACTAAAGTGCATTAATTTGAGAGTTTAAGTCAGCCAGTCATTTTTGTTGCGGTCTTATTTTTGGCCTATTACAGTTTCTTATGTCATTAAGTAGCTTTTTACCATCATGTTCCTTCCATCTCTTTAAAATAAACTGTAGTTACAGCATTAAAAGGAGAGTTTGACATAAAATCAAACTGACACAAGTTACCCCTTTAAGGGTGCTTTCACATATGTGGTTCGGTTCATTTGGTCCGGACTAAGGGCAACATTGTAGCATTCTTCTGCCGTTTTGGGTCCTTTTCACACCATGCTGATTGCTCTGGTCCAAACTAGTTGAAACAAACCAAAATGCAGTCACGTGACAGCATCTGCATCACTCATTGGCCAGATGTGCCATTGAACGTATTTCCTAAACTGCTTTTCGATTCGTCAGAATTAACGTGCGAGAAAATTCCAATGTAACTCGTGGAACTAAACAAAGCGAGGAGTTTTATTAAAGTTTTATTAAGTGCATTACACACTTGGATGTACTGCTGCCGGAGTTTCTTTGCCTTAACCCTGCACTGTTCTACAAATCCATTAAACCCCCTTTG
>JBBPCY010072014.1:0-11402 GCA_037974405.1 Brachyalestes nurse | reverse complement strand
AAATGAACTATGAACGCAAACTAGTTCATTTTTATTTGAATGAACTGTATTTTGAACTAGTTCTTTTTCACTGTGAACTGGCACAACACTGAGTATAGTGTGAACGGGATGCAAACCTTCCAGAGTGACTAGTGTTGTAGTGTCATTATTGTACAAGAAGCAGTTAGTAACTTTGAACAAAGTGCAAGGAATGGCAGAAACAATGCAATAAATAGACAGTACCGCAGCGTAACACTATAGTGTGAATGGGATGTAAACCTTCTAGTATTGCACCCTAATATGATGCTAATTGCCTAATTATGCACAAGAGGCAATTAGCCTCATTGAACCACACTGAGTGAATGTAAATCATAGCCAATCAAAACGAATAACATAAGTAAAAAAAGGTAAACTGCAGAGTTTAATACGAGAGGTATACAAGTACACTGGAATGATACTTGGTTAAGCTGGGACTAGAGATTTATGTGCGATTAGAGTTCTTTGATGCAGTTTGTGTAAATAAGCAAAAGTCCATTGTACAGAACTAGACTACTTACTTTACTTTTCTATATTTCTGATATCCATACATGATTAACAGATTGAATGGCTGTGTTTCTGATTGGTCAGGAGTCCCATCACTTCCAAGGATCTGAAAGGTGCCAAATACTATGGTTGCATAAATAGTTGCTATGATTGGTTCACAATGGTACCCTGTAATTCAGATGGTGAGGCTTCTGCCCCTTACCTGCCCATTTTGCCACAAACTACTGGAATTGCATTTGAGTAAAATATAAATATAAAACATAATTAAGATTTTCATTTCCGATTGTGGAATGGAGCTGGTGTATGTAATCAAGGTTCAAGTGGTCTATACATTATGGTGTATGGGGAAAAAAATGTTAAGAATTTAGAGTTATCTTAGTCATAGTAGCTGGTGTAGGCCTTGGCGATAAACCTTAGAAATCAGGATGTGATCTTGAAAGTATCGCAGGTTCAAAGGTCTTATATATTTTTCTATTTGTTTCTAAGACCTAAAATAGAAAATTGGGCATTTTGAAAACACTGAAAGCTGTTGTTATTATTGCATGTTTTTTAAATTACAATACTTTCTATATGACATAGGAACACCAACCAAACTCAGCATGACGTCTGACACCTTGAACATCAACACAACCCGGGGGAACTTGTTATTTTGCTGTATGATGACAATTTCCCATTTGTTGCACGTCCAGCATGAACCCATGCCGTTTGCGTTCTAAGGGTTAATGTAGCTAGTGAAGCTTGTGAGCTTAGTCTATAAATCAGACATTTACATCTTTCAATTACAGCCAGCCGCAGTCACACGTTTGAAATTTATAACACACTTTAAATTTACACAGGTCAGAAAAATGGGTCAGGATGTGTTAGTACAAGAATATCATCCAGGCTGCTCACGTATTCATAGGCTAAGCAACCGTGTAGAGAATTGGGGATTAAGTAAAATGAATGGCTTGACCCAGTGATATGATCACTCCAGAGTGAGCTGAGAATTTAGTACCAGAAAACATGGCATGTTTTACCAAATGATTAGTGGTTGTGTTGAAATAATTCTTTAAAACCAACCTGCCAATCTGAACAATCCCTCATCTGTGCTTTAAACGAGCATCATGTCTTTCTTGTTTGTGTTGACTTTGGTGTGCTGAGGGAAATACATAAACAGATTAATAATTCAGCATCGAGACAGAAGCACCTCCGGCTATGTGACAGGCACGTGTTCTTATTTCCCTGCCATTGTGAATTCTGACACATCTGCCAAAGCAGATTGGGCAGAAGGTTTTTACAGAACAGGCTTTGGATCTGTTTCATTAGTCTTACTCACAAAAACAGCCTTTTTATTGTTCCTTTATTATTTCTTGTTATTTCATACTAACTGAACTGCAGAGGCTGCATGGCAAAGCCTCAAACATGCACTAAGAGATGGATCTGCTGAACAGTCACGTGCAGCTCTTTTGAGGGGAGATGCTGCGGGTAGGGTGCCGTATTGAGTTTCGTTTTATCTGAGACAACTGACAGACATTCTGTCTAACAGAGCAATTAGCAATGAACAGTGTAACACTGGCGCTTCCCCTGTGTCCTGGAACAGGATGGGTTTGCTAAAAGCATCTTTGTGGCCACAGACAATGCAGCTCAGAATGGAGGGTAGACTAAATAAAAGGTGAAATGTTTTCCCTGGAAAGCGTGTCTGGATGCTCCTCATAGCTAACTATCTAGACATCTAGCGAGCCAGACAGACATATTTTTTTTATTTCCAAGAGAAACTGCAAAGTCACAGCAGTGACAACAGACCTAGATGGTGATACCAGCTGGATCAACATGCATCACTTCTACTGCATGGTACTGATTTACCTCAATTCCATTTGACTCGACTTGGTACCTGATGACAGATAGTTAGATAGACAGACAGATAAATAGACAGACTGACAATTTGACAGATAGATAGATAGATAGATAGATAGATAGATAGATAGATAGATAGATAGACACATAGATAGATACATGATAGATAGATAGATAGATAGATAGATAGATAGATAGATAGATAGATAGAAATACAGATAGACAGGCTGAAAACCAACAGTTAGATAGATATAAGAGGTATAAGAGCTACCCTGTATAAAACGTATGTTTGCCAGATGCTTTTTTTAAAAAAAATATTGTAATTAAAGTGATACTGATTCACTTTAATTCCAGAGTGCTGGAGCACAGAAAAGGCAAAGCTCAAATTATGACTCTCCACGTATGATAAGTTGCTGGATGAGTTGGAAAGGAGAATCATATGTAAATACAACCTATTTAAACTCTTCTCGCCTCTGGAACCCGTAGTAAACCCTGAGGTAGTGGCACACTTCTGTAAGTGTCCTATATTCACAAGGATGCATGTTAAAATGCCTACTAGTGAAATTAAATGCTACATTTACTAATGGCCATTATATTTCAGTGCCACAGAGCCAATGTTCTCCATTAGTGTCACACAGTAATGGAGTACAGCAGCAATTCAACAAAGACGTGCAGGAGGAAAGAAGCAAAACATGATAAATGGACCTGGAGAAGTCTTTTCCTTTTTGCCGTCAGCTTTTACTTGCCCTACAGCTGCATCTTAAGTTCCAATGAACCTCTGTGATGCAAAAAACTTTCCCTCAAGGGGAGGAATCTCAAAATAGTTCCACCTGGAGCTTTCTTTCTGTTTAAACAATAGTTCTCCTCCTTACCCCAAATGCATTTTGATTACAGACAAGATACTATGCTTCTTTTATTTTGCACTGGACCTACTAGGCTGATGTTGTTAACAAGTTGGCTGTGGCTACTATTTTTAGCTATGTAGCAAACTCATGTCCACTCTTAAAGATATTAATACATCAAACAGTGTCAGAAACCACTGATCAACCATTTGGGACAAGGGCATTCATTTTAACCCACTGTTTCCATTAAGAGTGTACACTATAAATAGATTTGTGGGGCAAGATGTAAGCCCATAACACAAATGTCTGGGCACAACGACGAGAAAATATGGGACAAATGTGTATAGATTTAAATTTAATAGGGTGGGAAGAAGCTGAGCACCATATTTCTAAACAAGTCCAGACAGTAGTGAAAGTTGTCAGCGATGGTGGACAGCAAGAAGCCTGCTGTGAGCTCATGGATGTAATGTAAGGCTGAAAAGTCCCCCCAAAGAACAAATGAGAATGAAGATGTTTATTGTGGGACCTATCACTCGCTTCAGGTGACCTCTGCCATTCTCTCCTCACAAGCTGACAAACATAAATTGAATGTGCCTCCTGAAGCATTCATTTTGAGGAATTTCTGTTTTATCAATCAACCAACCAACCACACAGTCAACCAACTAACCACTCAATCAATCAACAAACCAACCAACAAACCACTCAATCAACAAAGCATCTAATCAACCAACCACTCAATAAACCAACAAACCAACAAATTAACCAAACAACCAACCAACAAACCAACCATCCAATCAATCACTATCAGCCAACCAACCACACTTAATCAAACAACCAACCACTCGATGAATCAACCAACCAACCAACCAACCAGCCACCCAATCAATCAATCAATCAACCAACCAACAAACCCCTTAATCAACCATCCAACCTTCCAATTAATTAACCTTTATTAATTTACATATAAAAGACATCACATAATGTACATTCCATATAACAATACATACATACATACAAAAGAATTCTAATATTTAAAAAAGTAAGAACAGAAGAATTTTGGGGTGGGTTTTATTTTTTATTCTGGATTTCACTGAAATCTAGCACCGAACGTTTATCACATTTTCCCCAGACTTATATTCTCGTTAGGAGTTTATGAGTTCTAGTGAAGACAGCCTGGAGCTACACCAGAATTATAGCTGAATTTTTATTATAGCATTTTAGGAGAAGAAGGAAAAGCGAGGGAGGATGGAATGAGAGAGGGATGAGAGCAATGGAATAGATGGTAACATCTACTAATGGCCAACAGAAGAGTCCTGGCGTCCTGTCAATATTACTTCAGTACAACAAGGATGGTGGTTTTGTTGAAGCCTAGACTGTCCAGAGGGTTCCCCTACACACAGTATGTCAATGTTGTAACCTTGTCAGCTTGTTCCCACTGTAGCTTCAGTACATAATTAAAGATGTGACCTTCAGACTCCAATCATGTCAACTCCAACACAACTCATCCCTCCACTCACTATCATACATCGTCACTCTTCCAGTGGAAATCATACCACGGTTTAAACTTGACCGTCTACTTAAAGTCACATTTCTCCTGTCATTATTACACATACAACCACTTGCACTAAAGAGAGAGAAGAAGAGAGGAGAGGAGAGGAGAAGAGAAGAGGAGAGAAGAGGAGATGAGAGGAGAAGAGAAGAGAAGAGGAGATGAGAGGAGAGGAGAGGAGAGGAGAAGAGAAGAGAAGAGACCAGTATGATATTTCTGTTAAAGGCTGGGGGGTTCTGAGGGTTCACCCAGTCACAGTGTCAGAAACCAGTTAAAGGTAAATATATTGTACTTGTCAGCCAGTTACCCTTACACATAACCAATGAAGTGACCTTCAGACACCAATTATGCCTTGGCAGATTGGCCAGAAAATTGAGATGAAAGCTGTTTAAATAAGATTTTTTGCCACACTTTTGCTTTAAAATCTGATTTATCAGATTTTGGGGATCAATACAAGTAGTGTTATGTTCCCTCTGGTTCCTGCAGCTCCAGCCTCCCATGTGGATTAAAAGCTCAGAGCATTACTTTATTTTTTATTGTTTGAACAGCCCTGTGTTTTGAGGCCTGTGACAGTTGTGTGTGTGTGTGGAGGGTTTGAGTTGTGACAGATTGTGACGGTGCTGGACACACTGACCTGTTCTGCTGAAATAGGAACCAGAATGCCGGGCTTGAAAGTGAGGAGTGTGTGTGGAGGTGTGGGGACTCCTCACCATCTGGGAGGCTGCATGTGTTGTGTGAGTGTGGTTGTGTGTGTGTGTGTGTGTGTGTGTGATGCACTTTCAGGAGGTAAACAAAGACTGCTCAGACAGAGAGAGTGGGAGGTGGAAAAGAAAGACAGAGGGAGAGACAGAGGGAGAGATAGAGGGAAAGATAAAGGGAGAGAGAGAGAGGGAGAGATGGAGGGAGAGATAGAGGGAGAGGTGGAGAGAGAGATAGAGGGAGAGGTGGAGGGAGAGATAAAGGGAGAGAGACGGAGAGATAGAGGAAGAGATGGAGGGAAAGATGGAGAGAGGTGGAGGGAGAGATAGAGAGATGAGAGAGAGGTGGAGGGAGAGATAGAGGGAGAGATGGAGGGAGAGATAAGGGAGAGAGACTGAGAGATAGAAGAAGAGATGGAGGGAAAGATGGAGAGAGGTGGAGGGAGAGATAGAGAGAGAGATGGAGGGAGAGATGGAAGGAGAGAGGGAGAGACAGAGAGATGGAGTGAGAGATGGAGGGAGAGATGGAAGGAGAGATAAAGGGAGAGAGAGGGAGAGATGGAGGGAGAGATAAAGGGGGAGAGATGGAGAGATAGAGGAAGAGATGGAGGGAGAGGTTGAGGGAGAGATGGAAGGAGAGATGGAGGGAGAGATGGAAGGAAAGATAGACAGAGAGACAGAGGGAGAGATGGAGGGAGAGAGAGGGAGAGATGGAGGGAGAGATAAAGGGAGAGAGGGGAGATATAGAGGATGAGATGGAGGGAGAGATACAGGGAGAGACAGACAGAGAGACAGAGGGAGAGATAAGGGGAGAGAGAAAGGGAGAGATAGAGGAAGAGATGGAGGGAGAGATGGGGAGAGGTGGAGGGAGAGATAGAGGGAGAGACTGAGAGAGAGGATAGATGGAGAGGTGGAGGGAGAGGATAGAGGGAGAGGTAGAGGGAGAGATAGAGGGAGAGATTGAGAGAGAGGATAGAGGGAGAGATTGAGAGGGCAGAAAGCTGACGGTTGTTAGGTTCTGGAGCAGCTGTGGTCTTCTACCTTTTTCTTTCTTCCCCATTTCCCTCCCTCTTTTACTTTCTCTGACACTCCTTGTCACTCTGTATCTATTTTCTTTCTTACTTTCTACTCTCTCTTTCTTGCTTTTTCTCTCTCTGCCCTACTTTTTCTGCCTTTCTATGCTTCATTTTTCTTTCTCTTACTCCAGCAGTTTTTTGTCTTTCTCTACCTGCATCATTTAGTCTGTCCCTCATTTCCTGCATTTTGTCACTCTGTCTCTCCTTACTCTCTCTCTCTCTCTCTCACGCTCTCTGACTTTTTCTTTATTCCCTTCTCTCTTCCCTTCTTAGTGTCTCACTCCAGATCTCTCCTTTTCTGTGTATCACTCCTACACCCTGTTCCAATTTTGCTCTCTCTTTCTATCTCTTTTCCACCTTTTCTTTTCATTTCTCTTTCTCTCTCCTTCTTTCTCTTTTTCCTTTCCTTTTCCTTTTCTCAGCCCTATTCCCTCTATCCTTTCCCCCCTCTCTCCACACACACACACACACACACACACACACACACACACACACATATATATATCTATATATATTTCCTCTCTTATTTCTGTCTGTAGGTGTGGTTGTTTTAGTTGTATCAGGTTTTACACAGTCAAAGCACAGAAGTACATTTTACAGCTGTTTCATTTGTAGCCGATCCCAAAATAATCCTCCAAACCCCCCAAAATCCAACTCTCTTTTTTCCTCTCTTTTTTCCATCACTCTCTCTCTCCCGGAAGGTGAGCTGCCTCATTACAGACTCCCCCAGACACACGCACCACATTTTTCACTCTCTAAGGTGTGAATGCAGGCCCTGTTCAGATGGCACAGCTGTAGTCGCTTTTTTCGTCACATATTCAGTCTTTTCTCGATGTAATCTCACACTTTTCCTACACTGCTCCTCATTCTGCCGCAGCTCCACCCAGACAGGTGTGGAATATATAGGAAGTACATTACACTGTATTTATGGTTCTACTTTACAAAACTATTACAACATATTCCATTTCAACAGATTTCAAAATGTATTTTCTGCTTCCCCTGTTTTTCTCCTCCTTTTATCTCCCCAATTTATTCACATTCTTTTTGTTTTCCCTCTCGCTGTATCAGTATTGATTGGGCTCACTCACACACATGGTAGAAAATATTGAACGAGTGTATTGATAGTGCAAGTGTGTCGGGGGCACACAGACAAAGGATTCAGAATGTTACCTGCAGAGAGAGAGAGAGAGAGGGAGACAGAGAGAGAGAATTAGAAACAAAGATGTAGAGACAGAGAGAATTTAAAAAGAGAGAGATCAAGTGAAAGAGAGAATGAATTAGAGATAGTGAGAATATAAAGTGAGACAAGAGAAAGGCACTGAGAGAAAGTCAGGAGAAAAGGAGAGAGAGCAAGCAAGATAAACAGAGACAAATAGTGAAAAGAGAGAGCAAAAGAGAGAGAGACCGAGAGAGAGAGAGAGAAAGAAAGAGTGAGAGGAGAGAATAAGGGAGAGAAAAAAGCAGATATAGGCAAATTGAAAGAGTAGGGAAAGAGAGAAAAGAGAGAAAGAAAGAGAAAAAGAGAGAGGGAGAGAAAGAAGGACAGGGAGAGAGCAAGAAATAAAGAGCAAACAAGAAACAGAAAGAGGGCAACGGAGGTAGTGTGAGACAGAGAGAGAGAGAGAGAGAGTGTAAAAGAGAGTGGTTCAGAGAGAAAGCGGAAAAGAGAACTAGAGCACATATGTCTATTTTTACCTCCTGACAATGCAGAGATCTTTCCTTTCTTCAGTGTTTGTACGGGGCAAACTGTGCCATGTTTAATTCAAATAAAACTCCTTAGACTGATTCAGCTCCAGCACAACTCATCCCTCCATCCTCCGTTATACATCATCACTCTTCCAGTGTAAATCACACCAGGGTTTAAACCTGACCGTCTATTCAAGGTCACATCTCTCCTGTCATTACTACACATACAACCACCTCTACTAAAGAGAGAGAATAGAAATGAAGAGAAAAAATAGAAGAGCAGAGGTAGGGGGAGAAAAGAAGTAATATCGAGAATAAATATGAACAGGTAAGAAAACAGAAGAGAAAAATAATAAAGGGAAGACAAGGAAACAAAACAAAAGAGGAGAGAAAAGAACAACAGAAAAAGAGACAAGAAGACAAAATATAAGAAGAGAAGAGAAGGGAGAAGAAGGGAAGAAGAACAGAAATCATAAAAGAAAGGAAAACAGAAAAGAAGAAGAGGGGAAAATGAAAGAAGAGAAGAACAGAAAAGAAATGAGATGAATAATTAAGCGAAGAAACAGAAAAGAGCAGAATACAAAATATAAGAAAGAAGAGATAAGAAAAAAGAGAAAAGATGAAAGATGAGAAGAGTGAAAAGAAGAACACAGAAGAGATGGGAAGTAAAATGAACAGAAAAGACAAAAGGAGTGTGTTTAATTTTATATCAGATGTGTGTTGCTGCGTCCCTGTTTCATGTTTTTTAGTCACATTCACACTAAACGGTCAAATCATTTGATTAAACACTCACAACTCTCCTGTGTGGGAAACACAAACTGAAGGTGCTTTAGTTATAAAACAGAGTAAAAGAGGGAGGGCAGGACACAAGAGAGCAAAAAAACAAAGGAATGGATTCTGCATTTTTCTCCTTACTGATAATCTGAACACATAATCTGAGGGATTATCAGGGAGGATTATAGGAAAAAGAACTTGGCCAGAGCCTTTTCCTCCATAGCTGGAATGTGAAAATCACTGCGTCCGTTCGAACAGGCCAGAGAGCGCCTCTGAAAGATAAATGCGCTGAATAGTAAACCAAATGAAGAGCAAGAAAAAAAGTGAGTAAGAGATAAAAGAGAAAAATGCTTCTGTTTAAAACACAAATTTCTCAAATGTAGTCAATCAGCCAAGACTCAAATTGTGTATCTCTAATACTGGTGGCCTGTGGATTGTCCCTGCCATCAGAAGGTTGTGGGTTGGAATTCTCTCTCCCTAGTTTATGGCCAGTCGTCGTTTCAAAACCACGTCCATGGATTCAAACCAGCAGAAGGCTTTTCTGTCAGAGCCGCTTTTGATATTGTGGTCTTTTATTATATAGTATTATTATAGTATTATAGTATTGTCTGAGGTTTTTTGGGGGGATTTTGTCGTTGTTTATTCATGAGATGAAAACCTAATCCAGCTAATTTGTTAGCGATGTCCTGGAACATCTTTATGTTTCCCACAGCGTTAGAAATGTATCTTCAGCCCAAACAGACAGTAGTGCCTGTACTTTGTTGACTTCAAAATTGTTAGTTTGTTTCTCCATTGTTGTTGTTTTTGTGCAGACAGTAAAAGAGCAAAAGCCTCTTTCTAAGTCCAGTTGTTGTCGTGACAACATTTTGACCAATCAGAAAACAATTATAAAGTCAGCTCAGCTGTGGCCCACTTTTGGTCCTGCCAGCGAGCAGCACAGGTACGGCTCACTTTATTTGCAATGAAAAATAAAACTTTATGGTACGGTATGTTGCCTTGTGCCAGTGGAAACGTGCCATAAGTGGCAGGTAAAAATGAACATGACCAAAACATCATCATAGACTATAGATATTTATTTCCAGCTTGACATGGTTTGAGGTGCATGATGATTTAGAACACATGCGGTGATAATTAGAGCTACATTAGCTTCCATTACTTCCATTAGCCTTGTAGCGTCAGCGTTACACACCAAAGATGTTTTGTCTGATTGACTCCATTCAGGATTAATTAATGCTGAAGATGTAAACTGTTGATTTCACACTGAGAAAGAATCTCTTTCTTCTCTCTCTCTCATTCTCTCTTTTCCTCTCTCTTTGTCTTTCATTTTATCTCTCTCTCTCTCTCTCTCTCTCTCTCTCTCTCTCTCTCTCCATTTCTCTCTTTCTCTCTCATTCTCTCTCAGTCTCTACCTCTGCAATTCAAATTCAAAGCAACTTTATTGGCCGGACGGGTACAGAATTTCAAAATTGTGCCAGAATTTCAAAATCTGTCAAAATTTTTCATTTTTTGTGAGAAATGTAACCATTTAAAAATGTTCATAGTAAAGGAGGTAGCGCAACTTGGCCTCAACCTCACTGCCATCACAGTGCTCTTAGACAGGATGTGTCTCTCTGTGGGTCTCTGATGGTGATGAGATATTACGTCAATTCCTTCTCTCTGTTTAGGGCCTGATAACACTCTAGTCTGGACTTGGCTTGGGTTTCACTGTCCTTGAGTTCCCGATACAGACAGGTGTTTTTACTCTATTTGATCATTTGGTCCATTCTGATTGGACACTGATCAGCAGTTCTGGGCTGAGGCTGCTGGGTGTTTGAGGTCAGTTGGTTAGTCAGTCTCAGAACCAGCTGACAGAGGGGACTGGGTTTAGGGCTGAGCTCTTGGGTTTTAAAAGCTTCGTACTGCTGAATGAGTGTGGTTTTCAAGCCTAATTACATTCTAAATTCATTTTTTGGTGGGTTTTTTTGTACCATTAAAATATTTCTGCAGAATTCTGCATGCAGACACTCTGTGGAATGCTAATCCCATCTAGTGTAGTCATGTTTACTAAGTGGATCCCATACCTCACTCCTGTATAGTGTAATAGGTGCAATAAAACTACAGGTTTTAACACCAGATTTTAATCGGGATTTCAATATTTTGGACACTTCTCTCTCCCTCTGTCTCTCTTCTTCTCTCTCTTTTTCTCTCTCTACCCCTCTTTCACAGCATTTTTGTCTTTCACATTTGTGCCTCCTAGGAGAGGTCTCCTTCTGACCTTGCATAAACACACACACACACACACAAACACAAACACACACACACACACACACAAATACACCTCTATAAGATACTGAAGCGTGTGCACCGTAAATGTGGTTGATGCTGAGCAGGAAGATCACAGACAACATCAGCAAATCTTCACACACATAAGAGATCATCTCTC
>JBBPCY010072013.1:0-11402 GCA_037974405.1 Brachyalestes nurse | reverse complement strand
CTGTAATGTGGGTGGGGGGTGGGGGGGTGGGGGGGGCGCAATGGCTCTTCTCGCTTTGAGACAAAAGTGCTAACCACTGCACCACTCAATAATAGTCAGAATCTAGGCTAGATTGGGTTGTTTTCAGCCGACCGAATATGATGAACCATTTAAATTATTGGTTTATAATTGCCTAAGAAAAGAAAATGGAGAGAGTTCTGATTATTTTGAGGCAGAACTGAATATCCTCTAACTTCACTCCTCCAATGACACTGAGCTAAATTCCAGTCCATTTCCAGTCCAGATTAATGATTGTTGAGCTGACTCAGTTTTATGATTCAAACTGTTGTCTTTGCGTCAACATTGCTTAATTTACGCATCTGTTAATGACAGCACGTCACCTGATAAACCAGGGCTGGAGAAGCCAAGAAACATCTGAGAATGCATCATAATTTTGTATATTGGCCTGGTGTCATAAACTCAAAAACTGGCCCTATCACTGTATTGTTAACCAGAGCTCCAAAGTTTATATGATTTGTTCTGTGTCATTTGAATTTTGAGATCATTAAGTATTAATGCATATACCTTTAATTCATATTAATTAATTCACACTGGCATACAATGGTTTGGCTGCCCCTAGTAAAATGTTTTGACTGAAATATGTCTCTACAGAGAACACATTCCTGTACATTTAAAAGCAAAATTACTGGGGTATTTTATGGTACTGTCCTAAAAAAGTACCATACCAGAAAAAAACCCACATTTCACATTACTTTAATTTATATTTTTTGATAAATAAATAAATAGAAACCATGTACTAACATTATATGTTCCATTAAGAGGAAGTGTGCAGATTTTCATGCAGAAAATCATCAACAACAACAAAAACAACTGCCATGCCATGTATCTAGGAATGTACTAGAAACTCAGTCCATCAGTTATATGGACTGGCTGTGCTGAACTGATGCCTTCAGAAGGATAAGAAAAGTCACCACCTTTATCAGCCAACACACACGGTCAGTGAAAGAGCTGTGTGTGTGTGTGTGTGTGTGTGTGCGTATTCCCTGACACCCTTTGGCTCTCACCTTCCTGTTATCTCTACTTCTGAATCTCCACCCACAGGAAACGCATCACTCATGTCTGAAACAAAGAGAAGTTCCGACCATTATTTAGCCTTTCAATCACTGAGGCCTCCTCTTCTTTCCCACCCAGGACAGCATGACTCACGAAGGCCTCTTCTCTCCTGTGGTGGATGCTGTTCACACAGAGCTCTCTTTTCATTCGCTTGGCATTTTGTGTCCTTTCTCTGTGTAGATCTAGACGGATACCTCGTGTCACTGTTTACAGTGATGAGCATTTGGTTTGTAAACAGTCAGTCAAACGAACAAAGAGCTTTCTTCTGAAGTGTGTGTGTGTGTGTGTGTGTGTGTGTGTGTGTGTGTGTGGGTGTGTGTGGGGGGGTGGTGGTGTAAGTGCACTAGATGGTGAAAAACAACCCTTCTGTCTGCAGAGAAAGACACTTCTGTTTTGAGTTCACCCAGGGGTGAGCATATTTATACTCCCAGAGGTCTGTTCCTAGAACTATTATCACAACAGGGCCAAGAAAAAATGCAAAAACAGAACAGTGAAAATATTACAGTATTATTAGTGTCTGGAAGAATAACTTATTATAGTAGTGGTGTAACGGTTCCTATTGTGAAGTCTTAAGACTTTTGATTCTGGCCCAATCATCAGGCAAACACGAGTTTAATCCTTGGTGGTGCTGCAAACATCTGTGGCCAGAAGAAGGACAGCCCTACTCTGAGGGGCAGAGTTAACACATTGGGCAATCACCAAAGTCTCTAAAAGCATCTACTCTCAAAAGACGCTTGACTCAGATTAATATTACAATAGACAATGTTAAAAAGGCAAACAAAATCGTACTGGCAGACTGCACATATCCATATGTCTATCTGTCCGTCCAAGAAACCCATCTGATCATCTGATCACCCATCTGTCCACTCATTCCCCAGTCATGTCTCTCTTACACAGAATCCTTTACTGTTGCACTGTACTGCTCTCAGAGTTCCAGTCTCATTAAGAGTACGAGTTTTATGCATTCATAATGACTTCAATACTCTCACTGGCCATTATGGAGAGATTTTAATGTGCTCTGTTGTCAGAATTCAAATTCTTCTCCATGCTTGTCAGTCTAATAATATCTGTGGATTTATGGGGAGGAAAGGCTGGCAATTAGAGACATTACAGAAGAAGAACACATTAGTCAAGTGCTACGGAAGAACTGCTGTGACTTGCAAGTTTCATGTTGGTCAGAGTGTCTTGGAGACCTCTGGCTGTAGTGGTACTCCAGTTAAGGGTCAAAAGCTCGATAAGATTACTGCAGCCTACAGGCTATAACATAACGAGTACGTAACGATCCAGATCTGGCTAATCACACATTTGATTGGGGCAGCTGGTGGCCTAGTGGTTAGGTAGTTGCGATCAGAAGGTCATTGGTTGGAAACCCAACACTGCTAGTGTCATCACTGAGGTCCCCTTGAGCAAGGCATCGTCCCCACACACTGCTCCCTGGACGCCCCTGTTGGTGGCAGCCCACTGCTTCACTTGGCGAATGGGTTAAATGTAGAGAAAGAATTTCACACTGTTTACACTGTGTGCTGTGGTGTGGTGTGTTCACACATGACTATAAGAGGCCACTTTACTTTACTTTTACAAATATCCCTGATGCATGAGAGCAAATCTATGCTTATAGCGCTACATATATGTAACACCCTGCTGCTCAGAAGGCTCCTACTGGTACTGCTGAGCTTATGGGTGTGGTTCAAAGTACTAAATATCCCATTTTTGCATGTGCAAATAACAGATGCACTATGTTTAATAAAGGCTTAATAAAGATTAAAAGAGTGATTGTCACCTGGTATGCCTAACTGGGTAGAGGGAAACTGAAATAGGCTTGGTTTCATCTATAACCTGAAGGGTCTACATCAATATGTCAGAGGTCACGCACTGAAGTAAGAATGACGGACATAACATGAAGTCAAAGAGTGAAATAGAAAAGAGAAGAAGTGGGTGCTAGCAGCAACTTCACAAAGGCCATAATATGATTTAATGTAGTGCAATGCAATGACAAACAGGATGTTTTTTTTCTGTTAAAAATTCTTTTTAAAAATAAATATATAAAGTTATTTCACTGTAATTAATTAATTTTACTGTAATTAAAATAAAAAATTCCACGCTACCACAATATATTTCTAGTATACGCATTAGTCTTCGGAACTCAGCCCCAGTAAAGTGTGCAAATAGGTCAGCGTGTATGCCGGCGGGTGGACAGTGCAAAAAAGATAACACACATTTCACACTCCTTTAAGCTTCAAAAGAAGCATTTTACAGCCACTCTGACTTAAGAACCAACACGCATAAAATCATCTACTCACTTTTTTCTGCCTCACAGTTAAAAACCCAGAGAGAGAGAGAGAGAGAGAGAGAGAGAGAGAGAGAGAGAGAGAGAGAGAGAGAGAGAGAGAGAGAGAGAGAGAGATAGCAGTATAGTCAGTACATGGGAACATCTTTCCAGTGCCGCTTGACTTTTTCATTACTAAAATCCTAATAAAATGCTGAATAATCAGTTTGGTTACTTGAAAGTTTGGTTACTTGAAATAATTAGCAGTAGACATGTTAACACCAAGTGCCTTGGGAGAAACAGGATAAACATACTAAAACAAGTGCACACAATAAGCATAGGGCTCACTATCAATTATATTAGCTATTAGGTAGTGATTATTTTGACTAGGGCTTAACAATAAAACTATAAAACACACTATTATTTATATCATGAAACATATGCTCTGAATCCATGCATATGTTTTATAATACTATTAATAGTTTACATCAAAAGGTTTTGAACAGCACAGTGGATAAAAAAAAACTGAACTAGATGCAGGAGTGCCACCCTTAAACAAGTAAGACCATTGCCATACAAATCTTTACATCGGTGCACGCTGCCCATGTACTGTCACCATTTACAACAGTTCCACTAAGCCATGTACTTCTGCTCCCATTCTGCTGTTTCAGTGCCAAAAAGCCTTAAAAACATTAGTCCAAAATAGTCCAAAAATGGTCGATGGATTACTTAAATAATTAATATATTACTTATATTAATCTATTCTTTTAATCGAGTAATCAATTAATACAGCCCTCATTATAAGACATAAATAAATAAGGCTTTTTGTATACCACACCATACTTATAAGACACTTATAAGACAAAATGACACAAGCTAAACCTCTTTGTCTTCACAGAGAACGCACTACATGGACCACCAGTGAGAAAGAACAAGTGGAGAGCCAGCACGACTAACAGCATGTCACTGCAGAGTCCTCCAGAACACCTCCAGTTCTTCTGATGAAGTCTGCCTGAGTTTTGTATAATCTCAACAGCCACATGACCTTTTCTGTTTTTGCTCTGGCACACAGCTCCACACGAGCTAGAATGCTGCTGCTAACTGCAGCTGGGAATGTATTCTCTAAAAATAAAAAATAAAAGAAAAGAAAAAAAGGAGGAGAAAAAGAAGGAATCCACTCCCCCACACAGCCAATGTCGCCTGCTATGACTCAAACTGATTCTGGGGCATGGTGCAGACGGTACAGACCCAAAGTGCATTCCACAAGCATGACTGAGAGGTCAGATGGATCACAGAGCTAAGACCTTGCTGTCGAAACATTTGGTGGGAAATGGGAACCTGATTGCATTGGAAACTGTAACACGTAACACGTTTGCTGTCAGCTATTGTTTTGGCCTATATTCACTCACACACACACACACAGCGACCAGTGTGTAAGAGGTGCTGTTAAAACTGTCCACAAGAACAACCTTCCACAACCTTTCGATTAAATGCCTGAAGTGAGGGAGGGATAGGGAGACAGAGAGAGACAGAGAGAGACAGAGAGAGAGAGAGAGAGAGAGAGAGAGAGAGAGAGAGAGAGACTGCAAGACTGAAAATAGAGAATAGGAGAGGGGAGATTCTTTTAAGTGAAAATTTAGATGTGGCAAAAATGATAATCACTTACAGTCACAGTGTAGAGTACTGCACAAATACTGCAGATCACTGAAGACATTTTCAAAGCAGTACAGCTGTGTAATATTTACAATACCATAATCACCACAAATTAAAATAAAAAAACTGTTAACTAAACAACTGTGTATCACAAATATATGTGGCATTATTAGCAGTTAGGACTGGAGAGAAACCTGCCAAAGAGCACTAATCTTTACAAGAGCTGTAAAACATACAATATAGACAGAACGCATGCAACACATACCATTATGCACTGATCAGCCAGCCACAACATTAAAACCACTGACAGATGAACTGAATAAGATTAATTATCATATTACAGTGGCATCTGCGAAAGGGTACACTGACACATACCACCTGATTAAATTTTGTTGCTGCCCAACTACACCCCTTCATGGTAATGGTATTCCCTAATTGCAGTGGCCTGTTTTGGCAGGAAAATGAGCTCTGTCACATGCAAAAAATGTCCAGGAATAGTTTGAGGAACATGAGAACTTTTTGGTTGAAGTACTTAATGTGGAAACCTTGACTTTATTTGCAACTTTTTTGCATCAAAAACACAGACAACTATAATGCTAACAGATGAGATTGTAATTTATGTTAGCATCAGGCTACTGGTGGACATTTTTCCCCTTATTGGAACTCAAGAACAACTTAACTTGCTGCCTAATATATCCCAACCCTTGAGAGGTGCCATGGTACGGAGATAATCAATGTTATTCATGTATGCACTTCTCCATGCTGCGTTCTCTGTGTGCTCCTTCTTCTGTTGTGATGTGGCTGCACACATTGTGATTGTTTACAAGCTCCAGTAGGGATCAGATCACATAATCAGAGTGAGGCAGTGCATCAGGAGCGTGGGAAAGCTTGGCATCTCTTAAAAACCTCTGGTAAAATTTCAGCTAGTTTGACTACGTTGTTGTGACTGTATACGGTGTCCATAATAATACTACCATGCACGTTTAATATGGCTATATAATGAATAACTCATTACTAGACTACGTCACACGAAGTTATCTCTGCTGCTATTACAAAGCACATGCACGCACGCGCACGCACATTTATCATTTCCACCGCAACACCTGACATTTAAATGTCAAATTTCTACTCTAAACAAGTACCTTCCGTTCCATCAGATGCAATCCCCCACAACACACACACAAAAACACACACAACCTGGGGCTGTTTCCATCAGTCATAGTATATTAGTGACCAAGTTTATCTGTCAATTATTTCATTGACATAAAATAAGTATTAAAATGTTTGATACAGTAAATACTAATCAATGAACCGTTCTTGCAAATAATCAAGTTTAACTGAGTAATCATGACAGGCTACAACACACACACACACAGTAAAGAAACCAGGCCACCAGCTGCTGTCCAGTGTGGATACACTAGCCTGGGACACTAAAAGAGGAATACTGGCCTTCTCTTGATGGTAGGCTAGCACTCATCTAAAGCCATGTTGCACTTGCCCCACACTCCCACTGCAGTTCGTACAAGAGCTTGTAAACTGGCTTTACGGGGTTAAAATTTCATTCAACTTGGCTCCGTGAAACCAAAATGAAAGTAAATTACACCTGAGTAAAATGTCCTGGATTTAATTTGAACCCCCAGCAGTTTCAAATCCTCTCAAAATCAATTGATTTCAACAGACAAGAAAATAAAACAGAAGTTGGTTTACTGGGCGATTGAAAAGGAGACCCTCTTGATTAGAATGAAAATTATTTCAAAAAGCAGAGACCAAGATGGGCTTCTTATTAAACTTTTAGTGCATTGAGGATGGCATACAAACAATTCATTTTCAAAATTATCTAATAAATATTTGTGTAAAATGGCATATAGATATTAGGGGTGTTGAAATTAATCACATTATCGATGCATCGCGATTCTGCATCGATGCAGTGGCAGGACATAACCAATCATGACATTGCTTTTTACGTTTTGTTTTTGAACACTGACCATATTCATTAAAGATGTTGGCTAGGCCTATACTATTTACTTTGATGACAATTTAATGTTATGGGCACAGTTTCTGTTTACATTTTGATGAGCTATTTCTATATTCTTTATTTCTGTTTACTATTTATTGTAATGGTCACAATTTTTGTTTACATTTTTCAGTTTTGTTGAATAAAAACAGAAGCTTACATCTCACTGCTTGTATTTAAAAAAAAAACGTGAAGTAATGTAGAAAATTGATGGGATACATCGGGATATCCAATCAAATCGAATCGTTGACATGATAATCGTAATCGAATTGAATCGTGAGGCCGGTGAAGGTTCACACCTCTAATAGACATACAGATATAAGAATAACAATGGCAATGACAGCCTATATAATAAAGGAAATACATTTTATATGCAGGAGATTTTATGTAATAAGAACAAACTGGCTTTTGAAACAATTAAGTGCTAATTTCAGATGAGAGTGAATTGCGTGCATATTTTGAGTTGTTTTGTGTAACTGTCAAGTCACACGGAAATTACACTTTATGTAATTCACAGCATGCACTACCTGCATTAGTCTTTTGACAGAATTTATCCATGTTTTTTAATGAGCCATGATAAATATCAACTTACCATTTTGTCATCAATGATAATGACTGAAGCTTTTAAGGATTAAATTATCTTCATCAAACTAGCTCTAATGACCCAGAGTCTAGACACTTGGTGTCAATAAAACATTTAAAAAAAGTAGCCTTTAATACTAGAACACTGTGAAAGATTAAAGATTCAAACGTTTATTTTTCTTAGTTCAGTTTACATATTTATTTTTTCTCCTCATTTTTAGAAGGTCCAGAGGCTTCTGCGAGGAGACGCAAAGCCGAGCGCAACAGGAAATTCCACACGCTGCACTAAGGCCAACTTTCTGAGCAGAAACAGATGCCATATCTTTATGAAATGTTACCAAAACTGAGGAACAATGCTACGGGAGGCTATAATTCTCCAAGCTTGAGAGAGTGTTAGTGTTATGATAGAAGGGCCACCCCCTCCTCCAAACAGCCATGTGGTTGGGGAAATGCCAGACGGCAGTTTCAAATTCTTTATCCCACTGTGAGACAATGTTTCCGTAATCTTACTGAAACAGTATTACAGGACTTACAGAACATCACACATACACACACACACACCCACACACACAAAATGTGCATCTGCAGTGGGAGAGCGAGAGGCCAACTAAAGATGAACATCTACCAAACTGCCAATGAAAACAGCCAAAGCCAGTGTATGCACAAGAAAAAGAAAAAAGAACAAGCCAACAGAAGACAGAGAACACAGACAAGGGCACCGCCAACGGTCAAACTGCCACAGGTGATGGATGATCATTACTTCTCTGATGGAGCTCCATGCGTGCTACTTTCCCCAGAGATCAGTGCAGAGGCCTAGAGAATCCTGGCATGTACAGTATCGTGCAAAAGACAAGAGACTACTCTTACATTTATTTAATTTCTAGTCAAAATAACCATCAGGTTACTCATGTTTCAGGGTTGGTTTATACATTTAACAGCAAATTACACAAAAAAACCACCAACACTAAATAGACCATATCTATCAGTATTTCATGCATACCCTCTTTATATTTGTGCACCTACTGCTATTTTAACCTCTATGATCTTTCGGTTTCTAAACTCAACCAGTTACAGCTGTGCCCTCCTAACAAAAAAATTCATTACTAACAATATTTCATTCAAAGATATATTAACATTCACAAGGGCAGCTACCCAAACACACCTCAGCTGCCTTTCAATTTTTTTGAAGTGGATCTCAATTGCTAAAGGAGATATATCGGAAGAGATTACTTATAAGATAATACATTTAAGGAAAGGGAAAAAAAATCAAAGCAAATTAGTTTAAAAAGTGCTTAACAGATTATAAAACATCCTACAAGTATGTAAAAAACAGTTAAACAGGACATAAACCTTTCATATTTGCAAGATAGGACGACATCAAGCTCCACTTAAAAATCCACAGGCATTTCTGTTTATCCTTCCACCACAGGAACATCAAATAAACATAAGGGTGGATTTTTGCACAGTACCAGGCATTGCAGGGAAGCTGCAGCAGCAGGCTCTTTACCTCTACTTTCAAAAAGACATAGTTACTGAAATTACTCAAAAATGTAAATGGATGGATTACGATTGGGTTTTATTCAGCAGTATGTCTTTAAAACTGTTAACTCTATTCCAACTGCTCTTTCATGGCAGTTCACTTCCTCATATAATTACACAATCACTCTAAAAACACATGCAGCACTCAGTACAGGTTCTTAATTAAAACCTTTTAGGAGAGCAGTGAGTGTATGTATGTGTCACATAAAATGAGATGTTGTCAGTGAAGTACTGTCCAAATTTTAATCACACAAACTGTGTGATTATCTGTGTTGATGTGTTATACCAGATTATATAGTAAAGATTCTTTGTTGATAGGCCTGCAGTATAAAAAAAAAATCAACCACATCCCTTGCACAATCCCTTGTAGCTGGCATGAGTTGTGTTTGATCCCCTGCCACACTTTTATTGGCATTTTACACATAGTAGCAGATTTTATTCCAAAGTTTCAGACATTGTTAGAATGACTAAATCACAAATGACTTACTCATGTTATACAATGCTTTAGTTAGCCAAAAAAAAAAACTAACAAAAAAGCAACTTTGGCTTTCACAAACAACACATGATTTGAAGCCATAAATTGCTGCCAGTACTCTGAAAGCCCCTCCAAACTACAAACAATACAGAACGCTTAGAAATCGGTCTGTTTTTTGTGATGTTACAAAACATCACAAAAAATATATTGCCTTTAAATATATTGCCTTACTCTGGCTACAGCAATTTAGTTTATGCCTGTTAATTAGACTTTTGTTGGATTTCATGAAGAACTTGACTCATCAGAACATCCAGTAAATCACCTGGAGCTGTGATTGGTTACCCTGTCAGAAATACTGTGACTGGTTAGAAACCCATTTGCGTATTGTTGCCTGACGCATTATCAGTATTGCAGACACTGATACTGTGATAATGATTAGAAGAAGATATATTGTGCAGCCCTACTCATTACGTACATGAATGTGGGTTCAGCATGATTAGGTCAACTGCACCAAACTGGCCTCTGCTGGGCACGGCACAGTAAGATCAGGAAAATGGCCCCTTCTGAAACCAGACGCAGATTGTGCAGCAAAGACCATAATAAAGTACATTCTTGAGGTTCTACTTTAGAGTTGATTTGAGGATTAAAAATATTTTTTAAAAACCATCACTAGCCTGCCGAGGTGGCCGAGTCACGTCCTTCATCCTGTTTGAAATATGTGGTACTGTGATTCTGCATCACAAATCAAGGAATGTTTAACATTTTGATCCAGTGGTGTTTAGTATTGTCAGACTAACTGTACTCTATTCTAGCAGCATTGGGGGTACCAAGGAGAGCCAAAATAATGTAGGTTGGCGGATGCCACCCTGTGCCACACCATTACACACATTCCTGGCTCCACTCACTACCACGTCTACCTTCTGTGCATTAAGCCCCTGCTCAATGCTTTTATTGACTGTGGAGCTCTGTTTCTGGCACTCATTCATTCACACAGCTCTGAGTCACACACTGCGACAGACGTCTGACAAGCACACAGGCACCCAACACACAGTGACGAACATCCGTTGAAACATAAACAGTGTGTATTATAAAACATCTGGAGTCAAGGGACCTATTATTGTTTACTATAAGTCAAGTCAGAAGTTAGTATGAGCAGGTAAGGCTCCCAACATACTGTACAATGTACAAAGACATTTTAATACATAAACTATGTAATCTATGTTCACAGCCCTTAAGAAATTATCATTACAAAATGCCACACATAAAAAACCCACTGCAAGTCGTCTAGATGTTTTAAACCGGTACCGCTTCTAATCCAGTCATCACTTAAAATGCCACAGAGGCACAGACTAAATGAGTGACGGTGGTCATGCAGATCAAGATCAACTTCTAATTAAATTATAATGATACACTGAGACCAAAAGCTTCCTTTCATTAAAAAGACGGAGAATGTACAGCACACTGCAGAATAAGTACAATAAACTATCCTGAGTATAGTGCGCGTGTGTGTGTGTGTGTGTGTGTGTGTGTGTATTTGTATGGATTAAAGCTCTTTGCAGCACTCTTAGGACTAACTAGATGTAGATTCGTGCCTTTTTTAATTACAACAGCATGTCACTCTACAGTGACCAATGACGGATCAGCGGTAGAGAAGGAGGTAGGGAAAGGGAGACAGAGTGAATGAAAAGGAGAGAGAGAGAGAGAGAGAGAGAGAGAGAGAGAGAGAGAGAGAGAGAGAGAGAGAGAGAGAGAGAGAGAGA